>JANAVB010009438.1:0-57253 GCA_029216955.1 Iris pallida
TCTCCAAAAAAATGAGAAAACTGTAACGGCTAATGTCGTCTCTCTATAATTTAGAGATTTTCAGGCCCAACTTGTATAGGACTGCGTCATCCCTATCTCGAGAAATACTTTGGAGATTATTAATCTTCCACCTGTACGAACTGATGGTCTTGTTCCTCTATTTACTGACAAAGGAGAAATTATGTGGATCCATCCAGATTTAGTAGCTGACTTCGAAACATCGTCTTCCTCCACCAAGTCTAAGAAGGCCACTAAACATAAATCATGTCATATGATTTAGTTTGGTGAACATTGTATTCCACCTCTAACTGCTACCTTCATCTCAGCAGCAGATAATCCTTCTTCTTCTTCCCCTGCTGAGACAATATTATCAAAATTAGAAGCCAAATATCAACCAGCTTTCCATCTGTATAGTCCACAGTCTCGTTAACTAATGACAAAAATAGGATATGATCTAAAAAGGCCTCTGGTTAAACCATGGAAAGGGATCCCCTGTACCTCTTTCTCTGTCTTTTTTACAACCAATCTTGGGTTGGCTTGGGTTACTGGACAAACTCTTCATCGTGCCAAAAAAAAACCTTACAGAAATAAGATCCAAACAAAGAGTTGCAGTATGGTGTCCTTCGAACCTGTATCCGAAGAAGAAGTCTTAACTGGTACCAGGTCCGGGAAACGTTACCTAAGAGACTATTTAGAAGGTCAAAAAAACCCTGCTCCAGCTCTGAAGGTTCCTCAAGCATCATCTTCTCTTGCTGTCAATGTTCTATCAGCTTCATCACCTCTGATAGAGCCAACTCTTCCCAAACCGACGATAGCCGACAAAGGGAAACAGCCTGTCCATTTTGATAAAGTATTGAAAAAAAGCTCTAACTTTGGGACTCGAGAAGCCGTATAACTTTGATATACTGGCTCAGCTGGCTAATACCCCGGCAAGATTGTCAATTTTTGAGCTACTCCGTCTTTCGAAGGAAACTCGGGAAAAGTTGAGTGAAGCTTTGATGCAAGATGATACTTGTCTAACATTCCTCAAGAAGCTAGAGGAAGAGCCTATAACATGCCTTCATTGTCATAGTATGATGGAGCTGATGCCAAATATCACCTTTACACAAGATGATATGTTGTTGGAAGATAATCATCAAGACCGACCCCTCTACTTCACGGGATATGTCGATAACATGAAGGTTGATCGCATTTTGATTGATCCTGGGTCTGCACTTAGCATCATGCCAAAGACTCTACTATATGCATTAAAGATTCCTGTACACAATCTTTCAACAACTATCACGACAATCCTGAGATTCAATTCTGGAAGAAGTGAACCTTTGGGAAAGATTCGTCTGAAGGTTCAAATAGGCAATCTTCGTACAAAGGTTACTTTCTACATGATTGATAATCATGGCTCTTATAATGTGTCACTACCACATTTCTAGTTTGAGGGTATTTTTTTCCTTTTTGAATTATTTGAATTTAATATATATTATTAGGAATTTAAATTGATTAATTAGAATGGTGTAATTTAAATATTATTTAATTAATTGCCATGTGATTTAGATTAGCCCTAACCTAGTTTGGATCTAACCTAGATTAGTCATAGCTAGTCTAGATAGCCACAATGAGTATTAGTTAGTATTGGTTAGTGGGATTTAAGTCATGATTAGTTAGGATGAATGGTTTGCAACTTGACTATAAGGGAACCCTAGATTCTAGGCCATTCATTAGGCTTGATGGATTGATAGCCTTTAGATTCACCCCAAAAACCCTAACCCTAACTAGGTGGCCGGACTAGGGATCCCCCCTTGTATATAAAGTCTCTCTTGATATTTGTGCCTCCTTTTATCCATTCCCTCATTTTCTAAAGGAAAGGTTTGTTCTTCATGAAATTTCTTCATAGTTTATTCAATAGTGATCCTTTTTCATTGAGATTTCTTCCATGGTGTTCTAAATGATGTTTCCCTACTGTTGGTAGAGTCTATTCTCAGGTTTGAGCCAATTTGGAGCCATTGGCTAGCTAGTGGGGATCTCCTTTTGAAGGGTTTTATTGTGAAGGAACACACCTAGGTAAATCTCTATTCCCTCCATAAAATTTTGGTTTCTTTGCATGAAAACCAAGCCCTAGGTGTCCTTGTATAGTAGGGATAGGTTTTGCACAGTCTTGTGTCCTTACGTGCCCGTATCGGACATGTATCAGTAGACAGTCGCAGGTGTTCGACGAAATACCACAGTGGGCATTTCGATCGAGTTTTCAAAATGTAATTGAATAGGAAATTAGATTTTAGTGTCGCCTAAGAGTTTATAGGTGTCTGAGCGTGTCTTGTGTCGTATTGGTGTCGTGTCGCACTCGTGCACACGCCCGCGCGCGTGCGTGCTGCGTTCCCCTGCTGCTTGGGGCCTCGTGCTCAGTGCACAGGGCACGTGGACACGTTTACTTGGACACGAAGGGAGGGGAAGTGTCTGTCATGACGCCCCCGAAGTTTCGTGTCCAATGGATACGTGTCGAGAGTGTTTGGACACGTACACTGGTCACACAATTGTGTCAGTCTCGTTCCTGAGTTGTGCGTGTGATTGGACACTCCTGTGTCCTGTTTCTGGATACTATGGTAAGTTTATGGCACGAGGACATGATTGTTACTAATTACCAACCAAATTACTATTGATTAATTGTTAAATTAATGTAAGAATGAGAAATTCCCATTCGACTGATACACTAAAGTATCAGTGATATTAATACTGTTCTTCACTCTCTTTTTATTTTAATGATTTATATTATGTGTTTAGTTATGTTTAAATTGCTGTGTAACAAATAACATGTTTAAGATGTAGGAAATCTTTTTGGGAAGAATTGATTCATATGGATTGGAATATGGGAGTGTAGGTTTCTGTATACTGTTCCTTTTATTCGAATTCCTGAGAACATTATCCTGTCACTTTGATTCCTGAGTAACCAAGTAAATTTCCAGTTTTGATGTTAAACCTACTAATTGCTATGTTAGATTACTGTGCATTAAATACATGTTAGATTGTAGGGAATCCTTATGAAGAGTTTTGAATAGAATTCGAATGGAAGAAATTGTGTTAACTGTTGATTTTGAGTTGAACCCATGAGATGTTGTTTCCTGAGTTAGTTTCAAAATCCTGATATTAAATGCCAATGAATGAATACTAAGCTTCACTATTAGTTTCAAATCCTGAGATTAAACACTCACACACTGTCCTAACCAAGATAACTGAGACACTGAAAATTAACCTACACACACATTTGATTCCTGCACACACACACCCAACCATATATATACACACACACATAAAAATAATAACTGGACACTGTTCTTCCTGTTATGTATTCCTATTTTCTATTGACTCTCACAAACACCTGAGAACACACACTGTTTGCAAATCGACATATCACACTGTTATGAATTCCTGAGAACACATTCATTTAGCTCACTGTCCCTACACACACACACTGGAAATCGAATTCCCGAGAACACATTCATCTAGCTCACTGTACACACACACCCATAGCTAACAGTTCACTGTGTCACATGATCACTCACACATATTTCCTATCTAACCCACACACATATGTTCACTGTTACATCTATGCACTCACACACACCCTCACATGTATCTACACTCACTAATTTCAGGTTCCTACTTGCTACACACACACACTCTGGTATTGTACACTGTTTTCACCTTAAGTCCACACACACACATAATCTCATATGTCCTTCCCTCTCACTCTATATGTATATATAAATATTAACTATATTCTTGAAAATAATGATATGATATATATATATGTGTATGTTATTTATATTAATTTAGTATATATAATATGTGTGGAATAATAATCAGGAGATATACCAATGTGTAGTTTATATTAAATTAGTGTATTGTAGACTTGTGTGACTTGAATGGTGTGTGCTTGTTAGGCTAATTGGTTAGTGACCTAGATGGACTTGTTAAGCCTAGGTTAGACCAACCTAGACTAGTTTGACCTAGTTTAAACCTGTTTGACCTTGGTTGACCTAACTGGACTAGAGTTGACCTAGTTTGACTGCTAGAGTTGGCCAAAAGTTGACTTTAGCCTAGATTGACCCCAAACATCATGTAGATGCATTGTAGCAGTTATTTCATTATTTTAGACATGTTGTGACTTGTGCTGTTCTATAGGAGACAGACACCACTCCTCGGGCAGTAGTTTTCTTTTGGACATTCAGGATATCAAGCGAGTACATTCTCTGACCGTTTCATACTTGCTAGGAGTATTTTCTCGCTCTAGATTATCTTACTTGATGCTGACACGATGGAAACACGGATTAGTACTATATGGATCTTTTCATACGATGTTATCCACCTCGGAAGCATCAGATACATCATGTCATGTGCGTTTCACTTTCATCATGTACTCTTGTGCTTTCACCTTACATGTGCACTCTCGTAATTCATGTACTCTCATGATCACGAAGCCCCCATATTTATTCATGTGCACCCATTTATAGGCCCCCATGTGAATATCATGTACAATAACATAACTTGAACAGATCCTTGTGTATTGATTGGGGTACGGGGGAGTATAAATAGTCATGTGGACAATTTCCAAAGTAGTGTAGCCATGTACGACATTTCATGTTTATTATCAAGCCGTTCACATGTCTAGCTTGTACTCTAAATCACTAGTTCACTGTAGCTGTTTACTTATAGTAGATATTTCATTACAGTCTTCTTTTTAATCATGTATACTCTTCAGTGTTTCATGTATTTTACTCTATTGCCTGTATTTTATTCCTGTTATTATATGAACTGCGTGAGATGTACTGTGCTCGCTCCTGTCCTGACTGGACCTGTTGAAATATTACAGAGGATGAGGATGAGGCGTGCTGCCCTATCTATTATGGGGCTACCCTAGATGACAGTTGTGACTTGGACCAGCAGTCGGATCCTTTAGCTGTGGACGACACTCCTCTAGACTAAGATTTTCTTATGTTTATTTCTGGATGATTGTATTATGATATTTTAGGATTCTGTGGATTTGTGATATCTTTAGACACTTAGACTCTCTGGTTGTACTTATGTGGATCTTTCATTTCAGCATTTATCTATCTATCTTTCTTTCTTATCATTCTGCCTTAGATGTGATTGAGACAGTATATTGCTATGTCACCTCCATTCGTAGTGTATATATTGTACAGGTACCTTTATATTGTTAGTTGATTGACCTAGGACAGCGTTCTACCGTCGATACTGCGGCGTAGGCTGGACGTACCCACGTCTCGTGCCCTTACTCTAGGGTGCGGGTCGTGACACGTTTTTAATGGTGGCCCATGCAGGTCCTAGTTTAGAAATGTAGTGGTATTCGAACAAGAGTATCACTGCAGCCTGCAGTAGGATTAGGATATTTTGAAGGCACTCAATCACACTAGAAAAACTCTTTATCAGATTCCGTATATCTACATTTTTCTGCTATTTGCCTTCCTTTGAATATAAACTGTCCGCCTTTGCTATTTTGGGCTCATTCTCAGTAATTGTTTCTTGTTTGATCTGTGTCTCCAGGATGGTTGAGATGAGATCTCATCGCCCCGGACCGGGGGACGCTGTAGAGGGGTCTGCCACCTCTCATCCTCCGCAGGAGCAGCCAGCTCCCGGTACCGCAGTCCCAGTCATGCCAGCTGGGGTGGGCATTTCAGCTGCGTTCGGAGGAGCCCCTCCACCAGTAGCAGGGTTCAGGCCGAGCCCAGTAGTTTTGGAGGTGCTTCTGCAGCAGCAGCCACCTTAGGGGACAGTTGACGCCGTTCAGCTGTCTGCCTTCTTTCGGCAGTATATGGAGGGTCAACAGGCCCAGCAGCAGAGGCAGACAGCAGAGCTCAGCCGAGACATTGATCTGGTCGTGACTACGGTAGAGAGAGTAGTAGCTCAGCCAGTGGCAGTCCAGCAGCCGTACCAGCCACGGGAGAAGGGCATCCAGGATTTTCAGAAGATGCACCCTAGGGACTTCCGAAGAACAGAGGGGATTCTGTATGTCGACGAGTGGATCGAGCACATGGAGGAGATATTCAAATTGGCTGAGATTCCGGTGAGGATTCAGATTGAGGCAGCGGCCAGCATGATGTAGGATCTGGCCCGCACTTGGTACCAGACCGATCCGTGGGTTGGTACTCCAGGACAGACTTGGGTAGCGTTCAAGAAGCTGTTCAAGGAGAAGTTCTTCCCGGATGCAGCACTGGGAGCCCTCGAGACTCAGTTCGAGGCCCGAGTCCAGGGGAGCCAGTCTGTGGAGGAGTACGTAGGAGATTTCTGCCGCCTGGGCAGATTTGTAGAGGGCTTGTCGGAGGCGACGAAGGCCCAAAAGTTCCGGAAGGGCTTGGTAAAGGAGGTCAAGTCCTGCACCAAGGGTGCTCGCAGTGCTACCTTTGAGGAGATCCTAGTGGACGCGTTAGCTGTAGAGGATGATCTTGAGCTTAGGCTCAAGAGGGGGCAAGACTTCCAGGGAGACAGCAGTAGCGGAGGACCGGCCAAGAGGCCGTATTTCCAGCAGTAGCACCAGCAGCACCACCAGCAGCAGAGATTCCAGCCGCAGCAGTTTCAGCAGCCGAGGCATCAGCCAGTACAGTATCAGCAGCCGAGGCAGTAGCAGCAGGCCCCGAGGCAGCAGACTATCAGTTGCACTTTCTGCAAGAAGCCGGGGCACGGTTAGACAGAGTGCAGGAAGAGGTTGGGGAAGTGCCTCTTATGTGGATCATCAGAGCATTAGTTGAGGGACTGTTCCCTCTTTGCGGGCAGGGCAGCTCAGGGAGCCGGAGCCAAGGCTCTATGGGGACCGCAGAAGGGACCGTTGCCGACTCAGTAGCAGCGGTTCATACAGCACCAGCAGCAGGCCAGAGGAGGCTAGCAGGGCGAGCTTTCGCCATGGTGGCCGAGGATACAGAGGCCATCGGAGAGCTGATTGCAGGTTTGATTCTCCTTGACTCCATTCCAGCTTTTGCACTGTTTGATTCCGGGGCTTCCCACAGTTTCGTATCAGTATCTTTTGCTATTAGAGGGCGGAGTGTCATTTTGGGAGGCCGAGAGTTGGAGGTGAGCCTGCTCGTCATGCCACTACCGAACTACGATATCGTATTAGGTATGTACTGGTTGAGCAGGCACCACGCCAGCATTGATTGCCGAGGGGGTAGAGTTTTGTTTGGGGCGCCAGGAGAGCCAGAGTTTGAGTATACCCAACGGCAGGCCGAGCAGGACGAAGGACTTTTCTGTGGAGTTTCAGTAGAGGAGCACGCGGCTCCACATCCCTTGATCGCAGAGTTCATGGACGTTTTCCCAGAGAAGTTGCCAGGGCTTCCACCGGACAGAGATGTAGAGTTCTCGATAGACTTGGTTCCCGGCGCGGAACCGATCTCTCAGCACGTCTATCGGGTGAACAACAGTGAATTGGTGGAGCTGAAGAAGCAGGTGGATGAGCTGCAGGACAAGGGCTTCATCCGTTCTAGTTCTTCACCTTGGGGTGCACCGGTACTTTTCGTACCCAAGAAGGATGGGTCGGTACGGATGTGTATCGACTACAGGGCACTTAACAACCTGACGATCAAGAACAGATATCCACTGCCGCGGATCGATGATCTTTTTGATCAGTTGAGCGGAGCTCGGGTTTTCTTCAATATTGATTTGAGGTCAGGCTATCACCAGGTGAAGGTGAAGGGGAAGGATATTCCGAAGACCGCTTTCTGGATGCGGTACGGGCAGTTTGAGTTTTTGGTTATGCCGTTTGGGCTAACCAATGCACCAGCAGTATTTATGAACCTAATGAACAAGGTGTTCCACCAGTACTTGGACAAGTTCGTGGTGGTATTCATTGATGATATCTTGGTATATTCCAAGACTGAGGAGGAGCACTTGAGAGTGGTGTTGGAGACATTCAGGAGAGAGAGGCTGTATGGGAAGCTCTCGAAGTGCGAGTTCTTCTTGGATAGAGTTGACTTCTTGGGTCATGTGGTTACTGGAGATAGGATCTCGGTGGACCCGAAGAAGATCACAGTAGTTGAGGCATGGGCAGCACCGAATTCAGTGGCAGAGATCAGGAGCTTCTTGGGGCTGACAAGATACTACAGGAGGTTTGTGCAGGATTTCTCCCGGGTTACAGAGCCATTGACTCGGCTGACCCGGAAGGATACTGAATATGTTTGGTCAGAGGAGTGTCAGGCAGCTTTTGATGAGTTGAAGAAGCGGCTTACGACAGCTCCGATTCTGACATTGCCATCTGGTTCAGGAGGGTTCACTATCTATAGTGACGTTTCAGGGAAGGGGCTGGGTTGTGTCTTGCAGCAGCATGTGAAGGTGATTGCCTATGCTTTCAGGCAGTTACGTCTCCATGAGAAAAACTACCCTACCTACGACCTGGAGCTTGCAGCAGTGATATTTGCTCTGAAGTTGTGAAAGCACTACCTGTATGGAGAGAGGGTGGAGATCTTCACAGATCACAAGAGCTTAAAGTATGTGTTTACACAGAAAGAGCTCAACATGAGGCAGCGCAGATGGTTAGAGCTGATGAAGGACTTCGACATCTTACTTCAGTATCACCCCGGGAAGGCCAACGTGGTTGCCGATGCCTTGAGTAGGTATCCGACAGCCATGTGTTTGACTATGGACCATCACTTGCTTGTTGATTTGGAGAGCCTGGGGATTGAGGTGATCGTGCCCAGAGTTCAGATGCAGATGTGGGGCCTGCAGATTCAGTCAGACTTGGTGGAGAGAATCAAGTCGACACAGTTTGAGGACGTTGCTCTGCGGTGTCTCCGAGAGCATGTTCGAGCAGGGTTGGTGGATGGAGAGTTTTTTCTTACAGAGGATGGTGCCTTGCGGTACGGTTCCAGGTTATGTGTGCCCAGCAGAGATCTCAGAAAGCAGGTTTTATAGGAGGCCCACAGATCTCAGTACTCTATACACCCTGGTGCCAACAAGATGTACCGAGATCTGAGGAAGCATATTTGGTGGTACGGAATGAAGCGGGAGGTAGCTCGCTTCGTAGCTAGGTGCTTGGTCTGTCAGCAGGTCAAGGCAGAGAGACAGAGGCCCGGTGGATTATTGCAGTCACTGCCCATTCTCGAGTGGAAGTGGGAGCATATCATTATGGATTTTGTATCAGGGTTGCCGCGTACACCAGGAGGGAAAGACACGATTTGGGTCATCGTTGACAGGTTGACCAAATCGGCCCACTTTTTGCCATTCAAGGTGGGTACGTCTACAGAGAGGCTTGCAGAGATGTACATACGGCAGATAGTCAGGATTCACGGGGTTCCGGTCAGCATCATCTCGGATTGGGATAGTCGCTTTACTTCCCATTTCTGGAGGAGTCTGCAGACTAGCTTGGGCACTCAGCTCAAGTTTAGTACTGCATACCACCCCCACACGGACGGAAAGTCGGAGAGGACTATTCAGACGCTCGAGGATATGCTACGGACGTGCGTCTTGGATTTTGGAGGTTCTTGGAAGGATCATCTATATTTGGTGGAGTTTGCTTACAACAACAGTTTTCAGACCAGCATTGAGATGTCACCTTTCGAGGCTCTGTACGGGCGTAGGTGTCGTACACCCTTATCTTGGGATAATGTTGGTGAGCGAGCTTTACTGGGACCAGAGATGGTTGTTGACGCAGCCGAGAAGGTGAAGCTCATCAGGAACAGACTTCGCGTGGCGCAGGACAGACATCGGCACTGGGCCGATAGCCACCGGAGGTCGCTAGAGTTTGAGGTAAAGATTAGGATAGGATTAGAAGTAGGTTGTTTATTTTGTTTGATTATCATGTTTGATTATTTAGTAACATGAGACCTTGTTTGTGTTTAGGTCGGCGACATGGTTTTTCTGCGGATATCTCCGACTCGTGGTACTATACATTTTGGTGGAGGTAGGAAGCTTAGCCCGCGCTTCATCGGACCTTTATGATCAGCGGAAGAGTCAGTGACGTGGCATACAGGCTAGACTTGCCACCTGTACTAGTGGGTGTCCACAACGTATTCTATGTATCACCGTTGAGACGGTACGTGGCTGACCCCAGCCATGTGCTTGATCATTCAGAGATTGAGATAGGGCCTACTCTCAGTTATCCAGAGCAGCCAGTGGAGATTCTGGATCGACGAGAGAAGGTACTGAGAAACCAGGTGATACCCTTGGTTCGCGTTGCATGGAGGCATCATTCTCCAGGGGAGTCTACCTGGGAGCGGGAGGATGAGATGCGCGAGTGATACCCTTATCTTTTTCGACCGTGAGGTATGATCGTCTATCCTTCTCATTGTTTAGTTTCGCCTTTCAATTTCGAGGACGAAATTTTTTTAAGGAAGGTAGATTTGTCACTACCACATTTCTAGTTTGAGGGTATTTTTATCATTTTTGAATTATTTGAATTTAATATATATTATTATGAATTTAAGTTGATTAATTAGAATGGTGTGATTTAAATTTCTTCATAGTTTATTCAATAGTAATCCTTTTTCATTGAGATTTCTTCCATGGTGTTCTAAATGATGTTTCCCTACTGTTGGTAGAGTCCATTCTCAGGTTTGAGCTAATTTAGAGCCATTGGCTAGCTAGTGGGGATCTCCTTTTGAATAGTTTTATTGTGAAGGAACACACCTAGGTAAATCTCTATTCCCTCCATGAAATTTTGGTTTCTTTGCATGAACACCAAGCCCTAGGTGTCCTTGTACTGTAGGGATAGGTTTTGCACCGTCTCGTATCCTTACGTGTCCATATCGGACACGTATCAGTAGACAGTCACAGGTGTTCGACGAAATGCCACAGTGATCATTTCGATCGAGTTTTCGAAATGTAATTGAATAGGAAATTAGGTTTTGGTGTTGCCTAAGAGTTTCTAGGTGTCTGAGCGTGTCTTATGTCGTATTGGTGTCGTGTCGCACTCGTGCACACGCCCGCACGCGTGCGTGCTGCGTTCCCCTGCTGCTCGGGGCCTCGTGCTCAGTACACAGGGCACGTGGACACGTGTACTTGGATACGAAGGGAGGGGCAGTGTCTGTCATGACACCCCCGAAGTTTTGTGTCCAATGGATACGTGTCGAGAGTGTTTGGACATGTGTACTAGTCACACGATTGTGTCAGTCTCGTGTCTGAGTTGTGCGTGTGTTTGGACACTCCTGTGTCCTATTTCTGGACACTATGGTAAGTTTATGGCACGAGCACGTGATTGTTAGTAATTACCAACCAAATTACTATTGATTAATTGTTAAATTAATGTAGGAATGGGAAATTCCCATTCGACTGATACACTAAAGTATCAGTGATATTAACACTGTTCTTCACTCCCTTTTTATTTTAATGATTTATATTATGTGTTTAGTTATGTTTAAATTGCTGTATAACAAATAACATGCCTAAGATGTAGAAATTTTTTTTGGAAAGAATTGATTGATATGGATTGGAATATGGGAGTGTAGATTTCTGTACACTGTTCTTTTTATTCGAATTCCTGAGAACATTATCTTGTCACTTTGATTCCTGAATAACCAAGTAAATTTCCAGTTTTGATGTTAAACCTATACATTGCTATGTTAGATTACTGTGCATTAAATACATGTTAGATTGTAGGGAATCCTTGTGAAGAGTTGTGAATGGAATTCGAATGGGAGAAATTGTGTTAATTGTTGATTTGGGGTTGAACCCATGAGATGTTGTTTCCTGAGTTAGTTTCAAATTCCTGATATTAAATGCCAATGAATGAACACTAAGCTTCACTGTTAGTTTCAAATCCTGAGATTAAACACTCACACACTGTCCTAACCAAGATAACTGAGACACTAAAAATTAACCTACACACACATTTGATTCCTGCACACACACACCCAGCCATATATATATACACACACACATGAAAATGATAACTGGACACTATTCTTCCTGTCATGTATTCATGTTTTCCATTGACTCTCACAAACACCTGAGAACACACACTGTTTGCAAATCGACATATCACACTGTTAAGAATTCCTGAGAACACATTCATTTAGCTCACTGTCCCTACACACACACACACTGGAAATCGAATTCCTGAGAACACATTCATCTAGCTCACTGTACACACACCCATAGTTAACAGTTCACTGTGTCACAGGATCACTCACACACATTTCCTATCTAACTCACACACATATGTTCACTGTTACATCTAAGCACTCACACACACCCTCACATGTATCTACATTCACTAATTTTAGGTTCCTACTTGCTACACACACACACTCTGGTATTGTACACTGTTTTCACCTTAAGTCCACACACACACATAATCTCATATGTCCTTCCCTCTCACTCTATATGTATATATAAATATTAACTATATTCATGAAAATAATGATATGATATATATATGTGTATGTTATTTATATTAATTTAGTATATATAATATGTGTGGAAAAATAATCATGAGATATACCAATTGTAGTTTATATTAAATTAGTGTATTGTAGACTTGTGTGACTTGAATGGTGTGTGCTTGCTAGGCTAATTGGTTAGTGACCTAGATGGACTTGTTAAGCCAAGGTTACACCAACCTAGACTAGTTTGACCTAGTTTAAACCTGTTTGACCTTGGTTGACCTAACTGGACTAGAGTTGACCTAGTTTAACTACTAGAGTTGACCAAAAGTTGACTTTAGCCTAGATTGACCCTAAACATCATGTAGATGCATTTTAGCAGTTATTTCATTATTTTAGACATATTGTGACTTGTGCTATTCTATAGGAGACAGACACCACTCCTCGGGCAGTAGTTTTCTTTCGGACATTCAGGATATCAGGCGAGTACATTCTCTGACCGTTTCATACTTGCTAGGAGTATTTTTTTGCTCTAGATTATCTTACTTGATACTGACACGATGGAAACACGGATTAGTACTATATGGATCTTTTCATACGATGTTATCCTCCTCGGGAGCATCAGATACATCATGTCATGTGTGTTTCACTTTCATCATGTACTCTTGTACTTTCGCCTTACATGTGCACTCTCGTGATTCATGTACTCTCATGATCACGGAAGCCCCATGTTTATATTCATGTGCACCCATTTATGGGCCCCCATGTGAATACCATGTACAATAACATAACTTGAACGGATCCTTGTGTATTGATTAGGGTACGGGAGAGTATAAATAGCCATGTGGATAATTTCTAAAGTAGTGTGGCCATGTACGACCTCTCATGTTTATTATCAAGCCGTTCACATGTCTAGCTTGTACTCTAAATCACTAGTTCTCTGTAGCTCTTTACTTATAGTAGATATTTCATTACAGTCTTCTTTTTACTCATGTATACTCTTCAGCATTTCATGTATTTTACTTATTGTCTGTATTTTATTCCTGTCATTATATGAACTGCGTGAGATGTACTGTGCTCGCTCCTATCCTGACTGGACCTGTTGAAATATTACAGAGGATGAGGATGAGGCGTGCTGCCCTACCTATTATGGGGCTACCCTAGATGACAGCTGTGACTTGGACCAACAGCCGGATCCTTTAGCTGTGGACGACACTCCTCTAGACTAGGATTTTCTTATGTTTATTTCTGGATGACTGTATTATGATATTTTGGGATTCTGTGGATTTGTGATATCTTTAGACACTTTGACTCTCTGGTTGTACTTATGTGGATCTTTCATTTCAGCATTTATCTATCTATCTTTCTATCTTATCATTCTGTCTTAGATGTGATTGAGACTGTATATTGCTATGTCACCTCCATTCGTAGTATATATACTGTACAGGTACCTTTATATTATTAGATGATTGACCTAGGACAGCGTTCTACCGCTGACACTACGGCGTAGGCTGGACGTACCCACGTCTCGTGCCCTTACTCTAGGGTGCGGATCGTGACATAATGCTTTGCTGGGAAGACCCTTTCTGTATGAGCATAACATTGTACCATCTACTCTACATCAATGCTTTAAATATATAGATGTCAATGGAGAAGTTCAGAAGGAAGCAACCGACCTAAATCATTTTAGGGGCATTGAAGCGTATTGTACTGACTCTCGGATGTACAAGGAAGAGTTCATGAAGGTTGTATTGGCGATAGATTGTGAGGAAGATCAGAAAGATACTCCAAAAGATGTTCTCATGATCCCTGTCAAAGGATGTACTATTTGTCCCTCTTCTTCTCAGACAATGACTAAACATCTTTTCTCTCATAATAAACAGCCTCCTGCTGTAGAAAGGGAACAAGAGGAGATCATCCCTTCTGAGCCTCTAGTTTTCGACCTTCGTCGTAACAAACCTTTACCTTCTCCTTCCCCTTCTCCTCCTCTGGTTATCAACCTTACGAAGCCTTCTGTTAAGGCCTAGAATCCTCCTTCTCCTCCTCTAGTTATTAACCTTACTAAGCCTTCTGTTAAGGCTAAGAATCATGTTGTAAATAATGATGTAAAAATTAATAAAGTAGCATCTCCTTTACAGTATATATATGTTCTTTATTATACTCAATTTTATTTAAAAATGTTAGATAACTTCGAACCACTTACCATGGGAGCAGTTCAAGCTTCCAAAAATGAAGTATTGCTCGAGCCAATGCAGGACCCCTTCTTAGTTCCTTCCAGAAAGAAAGATGAACTTCCTATACATTTTAGTAAAGGAACATAACAGAATATCATGTCCGATAGTGAAGAAGAAAATCGCGATAACGGAAGGCTTCAACTATGTCGTTATAGTCAGCAATCAAAAGATATCATTCAAAAGATGGGTTATAATTTTAAAGCTGGTCTCAATGGTGGTAAGGAAAGACAAACTCCTATTCGTGTCCCTGCTCCAAAAGGAAAATCACAACAATACTATAGCAAAATGAAGATAAGACTGGGTTATACTTCACCAATTTTGACTCCAGAAGCCTCAGAATCCGATGAAGAAGAACGATCTAATTCTTCACTCTGTTTTATGGGATTCAGACACCAGTGTATGGCATGCCCATCGAGTGACTCTTGTAACGCCCCAGTCCCAAAATTATATAGGACTAAGTACGCAAACATGCCAGCTGTAGATATACGAAGAATACTCCAATGTATGGAATTCTCGTATAAATACATAAGCTATAAAATGTAGAGAACCAAGACATGCCAAATCTCATCCACAAATATATAAAGAATAAAGATAGAATCAACTTGAATAGTTATGGTACAATCGTTGGGCGGAGACAAAGTCCACTACCAACTATCTTAATGAAATAAATGTACAAGAAAGCGATCGACAAAATGACAAAACGAACCAAGAGCAATCATCTTCGAGAAATGGAGAAGATCACGGCCTTGGCTAGAACACCTGCAAAAAATTATGAAAGCACACACTTGGAGAGATCACCAGGTCCTCAGAGGGACGTAACAAGATACATAAAAACAATACCATAATAAACTGTAAATGAAACATGACAAAGGAAAGATCACATGCACCAACACAATGGAACCTAACCATCTAGGTGGAATGCAAGTCGAAAACTATACTGGAACGTATAAGTGGGTAGGAATAAAGCATAGCATACACTAGAGGCTTTCGCATGAACTAGTATACGTCTCTGACCGTACCTGACACGTGGTCAGGGCCGTGCAATGTATACATCCCCTAGTCCATACTTTGCATCGCTAGCATACCTCCTGACCGTATCTGACGCGTGGTCAGGGCCGTGCAGTGGATATATCCTCTAGCGATACACCCATAACAGGAAAACCATGAACCCATAACACTACCAAAATAAGTCAAATCAGCGACGAAATTAGCGACATTGAAGGAAGACGTCGCCAACATTTTTCATATTAGCGACGTCCTAAAAAGACGTCGCCAAACGACACTATTTGCGACGTCCAGCGACGTCTACCGACCAGCTTTAATTTCATAAAAGATAACGTCACAGAATAGTCGGTAAACATCGCTATAGTTTTTACATTAGCGATTTAGCGACGTTTCTATTTGTCGTCGCTAAATTTTTAATATAGGGCATCGATCGGGTTTTCTTTTCCCTCCACTCAATCGAGCCCCAAATTTTCGAGCCCCAAATTCTCGAGCCCCAAATTTTCGAACTCCCTCCCCGATCTCCAGCCCCCCTCCGCCTACAGCCCGGCACTGTGACCCCCCTTCCCCTCCGCAGGTGCTTCTTCCCCTTCCCTCCGTCTACAGCCCGGCGCCGTGACCCCCCTTCCCCTCCGCCGGCGCTCCTTCCCCTCCCCTCCGCAGGCGCTCCTTCCCCTTCCCTCCGTCTACAGCCCGGCGCCGTGACCCCCCTTCCCCTCCGCAGGCGCTCCTTCCCTTCCCCTCCGCCTCTGCCTTCGCCTCTGGTTCTCCTCCCCTCCGATGACCCCCCTCTCGATCAACCCCTTCGGTCTCGGTAAACCCTAACCCCCACTCTTGTAGTATAGTTGTATTAAGTGACAATGAATGAGAATTTCGGTTCTATTTGAATTAAGTGACAGTGAATGAAGAGGGAAAGGGGGCTGTTTGGCTCTGATTATTCCTTCTCTTCGTCTAAAAATTGTTACTATTTTAAATTAATGTGGTCTATATATCTTTCTGTGTACACCACTATTTTGAGTGTCTTGAATAAGTAGAGGGTGCCATGTTGTGAGTGTGGTGCTCAGTGAATGAACTGTCATTTATAGTGTACATGTGTCAAATGAGTGAATTTGTGAGTTATTCTAGTGAAAGTGAACTGTCACTTGACAGTGTATATGTGTTAAGTTTCTTAAGTGTCATGTGTTGAGAGTATTTTGGTGTGCCTATAGGCCATTCGTGAATGTATCTGAGTAGTGTTAATGTGTGTACAGGAGATGTGGGTTAAGGGCAATGAGTGTGTGCATACATAGTCGATTTAGGGATGTATCAGTGAGCTACATAGATGTTAGGGTGGTGTCATAGGGGAGTGAGTTCCTGTCAATAGAGGCTTGTGTGTGTGACTCAAGAGTGAAGGGCATGAGTGAGATATGTGTCAGTGAGAAGTGATCGTCTGAGATATCCTATGTTAGTGTTAGTGTCAGTGTCCTTATCATGTCTGTGTGTGTCCTAAGTGGCAGGTTATAGTGAGAGGGATGTGAGGGTAAATAGTGAGTATATGTGTCTCACTATATATATATATATATATATATATATATATATATATATATATATATATATATATATATATATATATATATATATAAGGGTATATGAGATAGGGAGAGGGAAATCTATCCTGGTGACAGCAGGAAGTTATTGTGTGTATGTGTCTGTGTGAGTGAGTGTTGGATATTGGTAGAGAGTGTGGGCTTATGGGCTCATAGTGATGCCCTTTGTTGCTTACTGTTTTGCTTGTTTAGCTTGTGCAGTCAGTTGGATTTGAAATATAATTTCGACTAGATATCACATCCTACAACCCCCTAAGTGCACAGTGGCTCAATCCTGCTATAGGTTTCAGCCGAGCCTAGTAGATGCACTCACTTGAGTCACAACCTGTACCCTCTCTATTTTGCTTAAATTACTGATACCCTCGTGTATCAGAGATGCATATCCTACCCTTAGCTTAGACATTAGTCAATTCTTTACCTATGTTTCAGTTCAGTTATGTAACTAATGGATAGGCTAATGAACAATCCCTTTCTGAGTTTGGCCATTGCTAGTATCAGATGTTATGGTGACACTTGGTATCGGTGGTTAGATGTTGTTCAGTCCTAACTTGCTTTAGTAGTTAGCTTGCTTATGTTACAATTATATTATTTGTGACTATCGATCTTACCAGATGGCACCCATGACCCGAGGAGCGGCACGTCGTTTGAGGGAAACAGTGAATGCTGAGGTGGCTCCTCCTACAGTTAAGGAGGAAGTGGCATCGGTTGCTAGTGAGATCGGGAGTTCTATTCATCCAGCACCGGTAGCTAGTGAGACCGGGAGTTCTATTCGTGCAACACTTGCAAGGGACGACATCTCTCCTCACGCCAAAGATCTTGCTTTTTCGAGGTGGTTGCGTGATCGTATCACTGAGCGTTTGCGTGAGCTGCATGGTTCTCATTAGCTATTAGTACTTATTTGTATTGGACTATTTGTATTGGGTTGTTTTTGTATTAGACTATTTGTATTGGACTACATATATGAATTAGTACTGTGTCAATCTCTGGATTGTATAGGACTACGACATGGTGATCAGGACATAGTCCCTGCAGTCATTTGACTGGCGAGGCAGAAACTATGTATCCGTAGATAAAGTTGACTGTCCTCCGACCCTCATCCCTCGGCAATGATGATACGACAACCAACCAGAGAGGATACTCTGAGATATCCATCTGAGTAGGACGTATACTCTGAGAGATCACCTTTACAAGAATGATATCAATAGTAGGATTGAGTGTTGGAGGAGATATTATCAGAGTATACGTCCTACTCAGATGGATCTCTCACCGTTAATAATTTTTTCTGACGGCATGGTGGATGTGCTCCCTCAACAGATTCTTGCTCCGAGCCAAAACTTTGCCCCGGAGCTCAAGTGGACATCCTTCGTGTAGAGCTCGAGTGAGAGGTTCCTGACAGCATGATGGTCTCCTTTGTCAAAGTATCCATGCTCATCCCACATTGGTTGTGGGACGAGCACGGATACTTTGACAAAGGAGAACACCATGCTGTCAGGAACATCTCACTCGAGCTCTACACGAAGGATGTCCACTTGAGCTCCGGGGCAAAGTTTTGGCTCGGAGCAAGAATCTGTTGAGGGAGCACATCTACCATGCCGTCAGAAAAAATTATTAACGGTGAGACACCCATCTGAGTAGGACGTATACTCTGATAATATCTCCTCCAACACTCAGTCCCACTACTGATATCATTAATGTAAAGGTGATCTCTCAGAGTATACGTCCTACTCAGATGGATCTCTCAGAGTATCCTCTCCGGTTGGGTTGTGTTCTGAGCCATCCGTTCTCACACTTAAAATAGATATGAATTAGAACTGTGTTTTGTATTTTCGGCGAACCCAGGGATTGGATTCTGTATTTTGTATTTTGGTTTCTGTATTTTGGCTCCAGCTCCATTTGCATTAATCTACGGTACGACATGGTGATCAGGACATAGTCCATGTAGCCATTCGATTGGCGAGGCAGAAACTATGTAGCCGTAGATAAAGTTGACTGTCATCCGACCCTCATCCCTCGGCAATGATGATACGACAACCTATCACTATATCTTATATAGTAGTAGATGATGTCTTAGTATTACATTATGTGAGTTCATCTTGATTCTGTTACATTCATCAGATACTAGATACGATAAGAACATATACTACACCATATGTACAGAACATAGATGATTCACACTAATGTATGCTAGAATGAATCTTTGTTTGTGTTCTGAGCCATCCGTTCTCACACTTAAAATACATATGAATTAGAACTGTGTTTTGTATTTTTGGCGAACCCAGGGATTGGATTCTGTATTTTGTATTTTGGTTTCTGTATTTTGGCTCCACCTCCATTTGTATTAATCTACGGTACGATATGGTGATCAGGACATAGTCCATGTTGCCATTCGACTGGCGAGGCAGAAACTATATAGCCGTAGATAAAGTTGACTGTCCTCCGACCCTCATCCCTCGGTAATGATGATACGACAACCTATCACTATATCTTATATAGTAGTAGATGATGTCTTAGTATTACATTATGTGAGTTTATCTTGATTCTGTTACATTCTTCAGATACTAGATACGATAAGAACATATACTACACCATATGTACAGAACATAGATGATTCACACTAATGTATGCTAGAATGAATCTTGGGTTGTGTTCTGAGCCATCCGTTCTCACACTTAAAATACATATGAATTAGAACTGTGTTTTGTATTTTCGGCGAACCCAGGGATTGGATTCTGTATTTTGTATTTTGGTTTCTGTATTTTGGCTCCAGCTCCATTTGTATTAATCTACGGTACGACATGGTGATCAGGACATAGTCCCATACTTGACAATTAAGCATGTGAAATGGACATTCTGAGAACTGGACATTGTGTGATTGTTGTAGACTTGGTTATAGGGACTGAAACCTGTGTACAGCGAGAAATGGACATTCTGTGATTGTTTGGATCTTATTCTACAGTGAGAAATGGTTATCTTTTTAAACTGCAGGAAGAAATGGACATTCTGTATTTTATTTTTTTATTTTTTTTGCAGATTTAGCGACGTTTACCGACGTCCTCCGACCCTCATCCCTCGGCAATGATGATACGACAACCTATCACTATATCTTATATAGTAGTAGATGATGTCTTAGTATTACATTATGTGAGTTCATCTTGATTCTGTAATATCCTTCAGATACTAGATACGATAAGAACATATACTAAACCATATGTACAGAACATAGATGATTCACACTAATGTATGCTAGAATGAATTTTGGGTTGTGTTCTAAGCCATTCATTCCCATACTTGGCAATTAAGCATGTAAAATATAACTGATTATGTTTAGTTTGTCTTACGATACAGATTTTCACATCCAAATTGAAATGGATTGTTACTTCGTTGATCGTACATGGATGTACTAGCGGATCAACCTCCTGGACCGTAGGCACTTATAAGTTTTGACCGTATCGGATTAGTATCGATCTATCGTTTTGGTATGGGCCGTATCGGTTGGTATTGGTCTTAGCGAATTGGTATCGTCCTATCTGATATGTATCGGCCGTATAGCTAGGATTCATATTGGCCTTATCGATTTGGTATCGGTCATATCCGATAGGTATCGGCCGTGTTGGATTATTATATACCATTTCGGATTAGTATCGTCCGAAAGTAGTCGACAATGCTTCGTATTGTGAAGTCGAAATGTCGTCGCTATTCCGTCGCTTGACGACTATGTAGCGACGGACCGTTATTAGCGACGAGCTGATTGTCGAAGGTTTTTTTTGGCCAAGACCCGTCAGTGATCGGTCGCTAATAGAAATTCCAGTCGGACGGGCGACGGATCTGGCCATCGCTAAATCGACAAATTTTGGTAGTGATTGTTGTAGACTTGGTTATAGGGATTGAAATCTGTGTACAGTGAGAAATGGACATTCTGAGAACTGGACATTGTGTGATTGTTGTAGACTTGGTTATAGGGACTGAAACCTGTGTACAACGAGAAATGGACATTCTGTGATTGTTTGGATCCTATTCTACAGTGAAAAATGGTTATCTTTTTAAACTGCAGGGAGAAATGGACATTCTGTATTTTATTTTATTTTTATTTTTTTTACAGATTTAGCGACGTTTACCGACGTCCACCGACGTAAGTTTGCGTCGGTAAACGTCGGTAAATCTGCAATATTTTCCTGGGTACCGACGTTTACCGACGTCAATATACGTCGGAGAACGTCGGTAATCATCCCAGGAATTCCCAGGGTTTTATCGACGTGTAGCGACTTTGAACACGTCACTAAACCACCGACGACATGACGGTAATCGTCGGTAAAGTTACCGACGTCGTAGCGACGTCAAACAAGTCGCTAATACACCGACGACACGACGGTAGACGTCGGTAATATACTGACGTATATATACGTCGGTATACGTCGGTACTTGCGACGTTTGGCGACGTTTTGAAAATCAGCGACTTATATTTCCGCGACCAGCCCAAAACGTCGGTAATTTCGTCGCTAAATATTTTTAGCGACGAAAATTGTCGTTTTAGCGACGTCTTTAGGCGTCGCTAAAACGACTTATTCTGGTAGTGTAACCGGGCAACTAGAAGGCTGTGGGCTAGCTCATACGTCCCAGTAGTTTTTCCCGCCCATGTATCACACAAGTCATCTCCATGGCTTGGCGATCCATATCTCTATGCAAGTCTCTATCTAGACTTCGCTAATCCATAAATGAACCGACACACAAACCGCCCGTATCGGTAGCAAGTCGAATACGTAGGTTCGTGCCGACTCTATGATCCTCACTCGTGTTTCGTGTAGGAGACGTGTCAACAGGTCAAAGAAGTTATGAAGCATAACTCCAACACGTTGGGAATGTCAACTATCACATATAGTCCACACACACGCACACATACAAACATCGATATACATATCGATGGCACCCAAGTCATACCTGGACACACTCTTACTAATGTAAAACACTAGCAACATATAAATATCATGAATCAAATATAAGTACAAGATGGCAAGGTATCTTGCCTGGTGGAGCGAAAGTGGAAAGTCCACGAATCCCAATATCAGCAAGAAAAGTCAAAATTCACGAACAGCTCCGGATGCTGAAACAACCATCAAAAATGTTCTCAGGATAAAAGATATACCTAGAAAATGCCTGTCCAAAAGTTAAATTCTGGAACAGGGGCAAAATCGTAATTTTGGGTCAAAACGATGTTCGCCGTTGGACCCGCTTTGTACCGAAAAGTGTGCCAGAACTTACGGTCTCTAAAGTCGTCAAACTATATGTCTACGGATTTTTTTTCTCGAAACGAACTCAACGGTATGTCAAATTTTGGATTCCGATGAACCGTGCACAAAATTGCCCGTTGAGTGGGATTGTGGGCCCGCTAAAATGGCGTCCCGATCAACTTTCTTAGAATTGAACCAAAATTGGCACACAGGACTAGAAAAATATTTCGAGACTAATGGCACAAGTTTCGTCACGATTTGATGAGTGTACACGAAGTTTTGACTTAATTTGCAAAAGGTCGATACGGGGGTATCTCGACGGATACGCACTGATTTCGTCGCGCACATGCAACAAAATCGGGGTCCCGTTAGTTTTCACACGTTGACAACCTCCATATGCGCCTTTTGATGCGTATAGTGCGCGACCACGTCGCCCGGTTTGTCGGGACGGACGCCGTATCGGGATATTTTTCAAATTTTCGAAAACAGAATTTACAATTTTCCGTAAAACTTTAACAACGCGTACCTTTTTACACACTAGATAAAAAGTGAATCCAGAAGATGCGTTACAATCTTGGTTATGTTGTCTTTGACTGTCTTCAATTAGTTTCTACAAAATCCTATTGTACAGAAAGAAAAGTGGCCGACAAGTTGTCATTTTAAAATAGTTTTTAGTATTATCGAAAAACAGGTTTTTCTTCAACTTTGTCTCGAATTTTCGAACAAGTCGATGGGTTTTTTCAAAATCCACCTAGAGGATCTCGAAGAGGGTCAAGTCTACTTTCCAAAAAATCTTACGGATTAAAAATCGGTGCTACGAGTAAAAAGTTACATCGTCGGGAAGTAGGGTACCTTGAGTGGAAAAACTGCTCCGTGGATGATGAGGGGCTGACTTTCGATGCTCCGTTCGTCGCGCACACAACTCCGTTGCTGGTGAAACGAACTCGTAGATGAAGAGGGTATGTTCTGCCGCAATTTTCATTTTGGAAGTCTAGGATTTTGAGGTCTATGGAGAAAGTTATATATAAAACAAATTAGATAAAAAACCTAATACTACTATTACTAATACTCTTAACCCTGGCCCACTCACGAAAAAAAAAAGTTGGAGAGGCTTGTTGCTGTACGCAGCAAGCATGGAGAGGGTGGGCCCGCCCCTTTAAGGGGTGAGTTTTTTTTCTCTTTTCTTTTCTTTTCTTTTCTTCTCCTTTTTCTTTTCTTTTTCTTTTTCTTATCTTTAAATCTTTTATATATATAACTATATATATCCAAAAATCTATCTAAATCTAAATAACACTTTAAATGTCACATATCCAAATATTTAGTATATTTAAATATATCTACATATATATATAAATTCCATTCACAATAAACCAACTCAACATATTAATAGTAATAATATCCCTATAGAATAATCATGTTTATTAAATCTTCGCAAAATAAATTTTAATAATAATAAATTAATAAAATCTTTCCAATGGGTGAACTTATACCGCACACCCTTATCCGGGTCCAAAAATTTGTGCAAATATTGCACGATATTATTTAATAATAAAATACCAATAATAGTACGAATAATTAAATAATTAGAAATTACACATAAAATTCTAAAGGTAATTTAGAAAATATTTGTATATACATAAAATATGCCTACATTGCCATATTTGGTCACACTACATGCTTACATGGACTTAAATTGGCTCGGGCCCAATTCGGACTGGTTTGGACAAACCGGGTCATCTAAAAATTAATATATAAAATAATATCTAAATAAAATATTTTAAATGCGTTATTTCACAACTCGGCCTGGTTTTTCTAGTTCGGACTGAACTATGGCTAGGCCTCCCACGACATGGCTAATATACTGGTCAAAGCACACTGCTACATCTTTCGTGCCAAAATTTATGGTCGTCTTGTGCTAAAAACACAACAATGGCTAAGGTCATTTTTAATAATTAATAAAAACCATAAATTGTATAAATTAAATTTGAAGTCTAATAAAATAATAAAAAATAATTTTTAAAAAAATAGGGATTTTACATCCTACCCAACTTACAAGAATTTTGTCCTCGAAATTTAGGATTAATAGGGTAGATAGGGTTGAGGAATAGGAAGAGTTCGTCAATACCAAAATGCAATTAAAATTTTGAGGAGGCGATAAAACGTCGTTCAACACAACTATGCATTAGAAAATTGTGGAGTTGATATATACAAAATATATCTTGGTTATGGAATTGAATAAGGGTTGCTAATGAAGGTAACAAAATTTTGAATATCCAATTTTAGAGAACTGTAAGGAATTGAGTAGACCAAAGAGAATAAATTAGAAATTTAGAAGATGTGATCCCTTAAGGGAGAACTGGATACTAATCGTCTTGGTCGAGGGTTTGATTAAGTGATGATTTGAATCACTCTCGTGCGTTCAAGTGGGATTAAAAGGGCACAATAAAAATTTCTAGGATTGGGGAGAAGTGGAGTTTAAGGTGAGGATATAGCCACATGAGTTGGTCGGTGGCTATCTAAATTTGTGTTGAAATAACTGATAGGAAAACTAAAGGTGATATCATACATATATCTATCATGTATAGTGTCTGGTCTTTCTAATATAAGTAAAGTAAAAACAATAAAGAGTTCAAGGACGAGGCTATCGAGTACGAATACGGGGTTCATAGGCGACGGAAATAATTCAAATGAGAGTTGTCAATGCTGTCGCGGATGAGACTCTAAGGCAAGTTTAACTATGTCTCCATCCACGTATAATAATTCATGAAAAGCGAACCAAAGTGCAATAGGTTGATCAGACCATCATGCACCGGTTCTGATTAGACAATATGTTAGTGGGTGCACCCAATAATATATGTCATGATCAAGCTTGATAACGAAATAAGCTTGCAAAACTGAAGCTACATTAGCAGCATGAGATAGTCAAAATATGAGCAAGGGAGGTACTGATGAAGAAAATTTTAAATAGTCCAAGATCTTTTAAAATCAAGTTTTGCCCGAAGTGTGGGCCCTTACAGTTGTCCTAGTTTTCTTCATTTATGGCTTGGTCGCCTATATAAGTTTAGGGTCCTCTGAATTTCTAGTCTGAGTAAACTCATCAACATGATTCATAAGGATAAAGGTTTTTGTTAGGTTGTGAGGTATTATACCCAACTTACAAGAGTTCAACTGATAGTGTGATGGGACAATGGGTCACGCAATCAAGGTAAGCACAAAGTTAGGCATTTAATGAATGAAGTAGAACACAATCACCTATCAGGTTGAAAGAAATGAGTCAATGTTGGACCTCTAATTCAAGTCCGAAAGTAACTGGTGTCATGGTAGAGGTTATAGCTTAGCCATTTGACTGGAAAGTCATATCAAGAAAATAGGGTACAAGAAGACGTATTTTAGTGGGACATGATATATCTACATTAAGGTGGGCTCGTCTAAGTCTAACATATGAAGTTTGTTGGAAGGAAAAGTCTAGTGTTGTGCTCCAAATATTTAAGTCACGGTAAGGGGTGCCAAAATATCCAAAATAGAAAATGGGAGTTCATGAGGTGAATAGTAATACTCCAAAATAAAGGAGATCAAGTTAAAACATGCAATAAAATAAATAAAAAATCCAGCAAAATAATTTAGGATCACAGTTCTAGAGAGAAGATAGCCTCTTAAATGAATACAGTCAATGAACAATTAAATCATTATTCAAATTGCAACTGGGTTAGAAGGTTACCATAAAAGATCGAGATTCGAGGGAAAAATCGAGTAAGTAAAGATTGAGATAAAATATAGTTTGGTAGATGACTAGCAACGCTTGTGTATATACTACTATCATGGTCACGAGTGACATGGCATTTAGTATGGAATACTTCCAGTTTATCAGGGCTATCTTGGTGGCCTAATATTAAAATTGAAAACTCAAGTTTTCTCCAAAAGTTCCTTAATAAATTTCTCTAAAATGAACTACCCAAATTTCGTATTCACTCCAAGCCGTCAAATTTAATCATGACCAAATCAAATCCCTTTCCAAATAATCTTTTATCACGTTACTACTAACCTTTCCAAAATTTAACATTTCTACACCAACTTCTAAACTCAAGAAAATCATGAATCAATTTTTTTTTCTCACTTCACAACTTTAAAACTCCAAAAATTTCTCCAATAACCCTCAAGATAAACTTTTAACCTAACACGAATAATCTAAAATTTACAGCTCCATATTTTTAACGCACTCATCACATAACTTCTATTACTAGTCATTCAAACAAAATCACAAATGGTAAATTCCTTTAATCAATCAAAATAACTTTTCACCATATCGCTAGTAACCTTTCCCATAAATTTGTAATATTAGTAATCTAACGTTAACTCAATATTCAAATGATCTTACCAATTTGATATCCATGATCACAACCCTTTAGAACCAAAATCTAAATAGTTTTGCAAATCTTAAATCATAGGACACGATTTCAAATTTTTAAATTTTTCCTCAAAAATTGTTTTCACATCTTCCAAGAATTTTTAAACCAAATTTTAATATCATTACTTCCACTTAAAATTTTAATTTTTAATAAACAGACTAATCGCAACTGGTAGGACTCAATTTAAATAATTCATACTGTCACTTTTACAATTTTAAGATCATCATCAACCCAAATCTACATACGTTCAAAAATGTATAACCATAATCCAATAATTCGTGAATATCAAAACAAAATCACATCAAAATTTTCTTTTACATCGATTTTACATAGATTTTAACTATCTTTCCTCCAGTAATAAAATTATATCAGTCCCCTGGTGATGACTACTTAGAAATCTCAAGATTAAAACTTTCTTTGGTAATATCCTAACTTACAAACTACTAATTATTAAATCATCCATTTGGAAAATGCCCTTATAACTTAGTTAAAAATCTCCGTGTATTCCAATTGTCAATGCAATCTTTCTAGCCATATGGTTGACCAATAAGTATATAGTAGTGTAGTCACCTTCTAACCATGGTTAAGCACAAGATGATAGGGTGTCGGTAGAAAGAGTTCAAGCAAGATGCAAAAATCAAGGGAGGCAACGAGAGTTCAAATTTTGGAAGTCGAGGGAGGTGATCAAGTATGTGGATGAGATTTCTACATTCTAATCCTATATTGCAGGCTCACATCGGTACAGTAACGTAACCGAAGTGACAAACTCGACCTGCATGGGCCACCACAAAAATATGTAACGCCCCGGCCCCAAAATCATATAGGACTAAGTATGCAAACATGCCAGCTGTAGATATACGAAGAATACTCCAATGTATGGAATTCTCGTATAAATACATAAGCTGTAAAATGTAGAGAACCAAGACATGCCAAATCTCATCCACAAATATATAAAGAATAAAGATAGAATCAACTTGAATAGTTATGGTACAATCGTTGGGCGGAGACAAAGTCCACTACCAACTATCTTAATGAAATAAATGTACAAGAAAGCGATCGACAAAATGACAAAACAAACCAAGAGCAATCATCTTCAAGAAATGGAGAAGATCACGGCCTTGGCTAGAACACCTGCAGAAAATTATGAAAGCACACACCTGGAGAGATTACCAGGTCCTCAGAGGGACGTAACAAGATATATAAAAACAATACCATAATGAACTGTAAATGAAACATGACAAAGGAAAGATCACATGCTCCAACACAATGGAACCTAACCATCTAGGTGTAATGCAAGTCGAAAACTATACTGGAACGTATAAGTGGGTAGGAATAAAGCATAGCATCCACTAGAGGCTTTCGCATGAACTAGTATACGTCTCTGAACGTATCTGACACGTGGTCAGGGCCGTGCAATGTTTACATCCCCTAGTCCATACTTTGTATTGCTAGCATACCTCCTGACCGTATCTGACGCGTGGTCAGGGCCGTGCAAAGGATATATCCTCTAGCGATACACCCATAACAGGGAAACCATGAACCCATAACCGGGCAACTAGAAGGCTGTGGGCTAGCTCATACGTCCCAGTAGTTTTCCCCGCCCATGTATCACACAAGTCATCTCCATGGCTTGGCGATCCATATCTCTATGCAAGTCTCTATCTAGACTCCGCTAGTCCATAAATGAACCGACACACGAACCGCCCGTATCGGTAGCAAGTCGAATACGTAGGTTCGTGCCGACTCTATGATCCTCACTCATGTGTCATGTAGGAGATGTGTCAACAGGTCAAAGAAGTTATGAAGCATAACTCCAACACATTGGGAATGTCAACTATCACATATGGTCCACACACACGCACACATACAAACATCGATATACATATCGATGGCACCCAAGTCATACCTGGACACACTCTTACTAATGTAAAACACTAGCAACATATAAATATCATGAATCAAATATAAGTACAAGATGGCAAGGTATCTTGCCTGGTGGAGCGAAAGTGGAAAGTCTACGAATCCCAATATCAGCAAGAAAAGTCAAAATCCACGAACAGCTCCGGATGCTGAAACAACCATCAAAAATGTTCTCAGAATAAAAGATATACCTAGAAAATAGCTGTCCAAAAGTTAAATTCTGGAACAGGGGCAAAATCGTAATTTTGGGTTAAAACGATGTCCGCCGTTGGACCCGCTTTGCACCGAAAAGTACGCCAAAACCTACGGTCTCTAAAGTCGTCAAACTATATGTCTACGGATTTTTTTTCTCGAAACGAACTCAACGGTATGTAAAATTTTGGATTCCGATGAGCCGTGCACAAAATTACCTGTTGAGTGGGATTGTGGGCCCGCTAAAATGGCGTCCCGATCAATTTTCTTAGAATTGAACCAAACATGGCACACAGGACCAGAAAAATATTTCGAATCCAATGGCGCAAGTTTCGTCGCGATTTGATGAGTGTACACGAAGTTGTGACTTAATTTGCAAAAGGTCGATACGGGGGTATCTCGACGGATACGCACTGATTTTTTCGCGCACATGCAACGAAATCAGGTCCCGTCAGTTTCCACACGTCGACAACATCCATACGCGCCTTTTGATACATATAGTGCGCGACCACGTCGCCCGGTTTATCGGGACGGACGCCGTATCGGGATATTTTTCTAATTTTCGAAAACAGAATTTATAATTTTTCGTGAAACTTTAACAACTCGTTCCTTTTTACACACTAGATGAAAAGTGAATCCAGAAAGTGCGTTACAATCTTGGTTATATTGTCTTTGACTGTCTTCAATTAGTTTCTACAAAATCCTATTGTACAGAAAGAAAAGTGGCCGACAATTTGTCATTTTAAAATAGTTTTTAGTATTACGGAAAACAGGTTTTTCTTCAACTTTGTCTCGAATTTCCGAGCAAGTCGATTGGTTTTTTCGAAATCCACCTAGAGGATCTCGAAGAGGGTCGAGTCTATTTTCCAAAAAATCTTACGTAAATCGGTGCTACGAGTAAAAAGTTACATCGTCGGGAAGTAGGGTACCTTAAGTGGAAAAACTGCTCCGTGGATGACGAGGGGCTGACTTTCGATGCTCCGTTCGTCGCGCACACAACTCCGTTGCTGGTGAAACGAACTCGTATACGAAGAGGGTATGTTCTGCCGCAATTTTCGTTCTGGAAGTCTAGGATTTTGAGGTCTATGGAGAAAGTTATATATAAAACAAATTAGGTAAAAAACCTAATACTACTATTACTAATACTCTTAACCCTGGCCCACTCATGAAAAAAAAAAGTTGGAGAGGCTTGCTGCTGTACGCAACAAGCATGGAGAGGGTGGGCCCGCCCCTTTAAGGGGTGACTTTTTTCTTTTCTTTTCTTTTCCTTTTTCTTTTCGTTTTCTTTTTCTTATCTTTAAATCTTTTATATATATAACTATATATATCCAAAAATCTATCTAAATCCAAATAACACTTTAAATGTCACATATCCAAATATTTAGTATATTTAAATATATCTACATATATATATATAAATTCCATTCACAATAAACCAACTCAATATATTAATAATAATAATATCCCTATAGAATAATCATGTTTATTAAATCTTCGCAAAATAAATTTTAATAATAATAAATTAATAAAATCTTTCCAATGGGTGAACTTATACCGCACACCCTTATCCGGGTCCAAAAATTTGTACAAATATTGCACGATATTATTTAATAATAAAATACCAATAATAGTACGAATAATTAAATAATTAGAAATTGCACATAAAATTCTAAAGGTAATTTAGAAAATATTTGTATATACATAAAATATGTCTACATGGCCACATTTGGTCACACTACATGCTTACATGGACTTAAATTGGCTCGGGCCCAATTCGGACTGGTTTGGACATACCGGGTCATCTAAAAATCAATATATAAAATAATATCTAAATAAAATATTTTAAATGCGTTATTTCACAACTTGGCCTGGTTTTTTTAGTTCGGGCTGAACTATGGCTAGGCATCCCATGACATGGCTAATATGCTGGTCAAAGCACACTGCTACATCTTTCGTGCCAAAATTCATGGTCGCCTTGTGCTAAAAACACAACAATGGCTAAGGTCATTTTTAATAATTAATAAAAACCATAAATTGTATAAATTAAATTTGAAGTCTAATAAAATAATAAAAAATAATTTTTAAAAAAATAAGGATTTTACAACTCTATATACAATATGGTAAATGCCGAGTTCTCGGAAGACGACGAAGACTTTGCCGAAGCCTCTGAATCTGATCCTTGGACACAAAAGATGGATACTCAATAGAAGCTTCACTTCGAGCAACATGAGCCACCCACTGAAGATCAGTTGGTTCAAATCAATGTTGGAGATGAAACTTCCCCAAAACCAATATCTGTCAGTAAAAGCCTCCCTGAAGCAAGTAAACCAGTTGAGTCTATCCGAATCATCAATTCTGTCTTTTGAAACCCAGCTATTTTAAAAAGATATCTTATCTTTATGATAAATCCATATTATCACAGATATCGTCTTTTTAGACATGATATCATGTCTTTAAGTCCTAGTCGATTTGAAGATCATCAATAGAAAAATGAATTCACGTCCATATTACCTCTGAATTCTATTTTCTATATCAATAGATTCACGTCCACATTACCTCTGAATTCTATCATCTATATCAGCGACTTATTATGTCCACATTATCTGTGATAAAGTCGTCTTTTGAAATGACAATATTCTGAGTTATATTTTGTCACGTCCACATTACCTCTGAATAGATATAATTAATATTTTTTTCTTTTAGGGGATATGTCATGTCCAGTACCTCTAAACATATTTTTCTATCCTTATTTATTACTTATATCTACTATAGGTATATAATAAGTAATAGAATCACAAAAAGAGCATTAATTTTATTGTCATAATGTTCAAAATGACAAAGAAAAGTACATCATTTAAAAGACAAGAAGACAAAAGGTCCTATAGACTGCTTCATTGGGGAGGCCGAGTGCTGAGATCAATGATCAATCTTTTCAAATTCTTAGCCCTCTCTACTCTGGAGTCAAGTATCCTTTGTCTTGCAAGAGCTCTCCCGGACACTGGATCAAAAGGTTGCAGCAATTCCGCTCGGCGTTCCAGTTCTACACCTTCAATTTGGATAAGTGCATCCCACTGCCACTTCAAGTCATCTAATTGACTTGTAGAAATTTGATGCATCTCTAATACTTCTTCTTCGCGTCGTTGAGCTGCTTTAGCTGCTTCTTGAAGCCGAGCCATTTCAATTTTTAGTTCTTGGAGACGAACTTGATACTCAACAGCTTCCTTTTCTTTCTCTGCAGCTTTAGTCTTATAGCATTCAACAGAAGAAGTTGTCTCTATAATACGAGATTCCAACTCTGCAGAACGTTGTAAAAAAGCTACCACAGAAGCTTCAAACTCTGCTTTTCGTATTGCAGCTTCACGAGCCATCACCTTGCATTTAGCATCTACAAGTTTCTGGATGTTTCCTCTTGTTAGATCTTTGTAAGACTTGATCGCTTCTTCAAGTTCATTCAAAATATGATCTAAATAATTGACTCTATCCAGATCACCAATCTTACGGATGGCTCCAATAATAAAGGAGGAAGGGCCCCTTATTGATTCACAAGGTTGGTCCTTTTCCATGACCATTTGAATTAAAGGCTTCAGAGAAGTGAAGAAAGCATTAGTATAAGCTTCGACAACAACTCTGTTCATCGCTGAGATCCCCGGAGTAGCCACTTCTATTGGAATTCTTGTTTCTGAAGTAATTGGTGGAACTACAGATTGTACACCAGGAGACCCAAGTACTGGCATCATAGAAGAACTCCCATCTCTAGTTTGGGTCCCCATATCTTGAGGAGCCATGGTCGAGCTGAAACTGAAGGTGGTCGATGCAGCTTTTGCAAGTGTCTCCACAGGACCGACTGTGATCAAGATACATAGTCATTATATATTAATTACAGGAATTAAGGTAAATAAAAGTCAAAATTTTACCTGATCCCGGCAAGACATATGGGGTTTCATGGGACATGTCCAGATCAGAACGAAGTCTAGCCATGGTTGTTTCAGACACAGCTGCCTGACTACTCCCAGCTTCGGAACCGCCTAATAAGAAACGGCTGCTTCCGGCCCATAATTCTGCTTGGTTCACTGGGGGAACCTCCTCTGTATCCTTAACTTCAAAGATTTGTTCAGTAGGGGTCTGAGTCTCTACAACCACAATGTTGGGATTTTCATCATTCCCAACATCTTCAAGAGCCGTAGTTTGATCTTCTTTATCTTCAGGCTCATTAGTTTTCGGGCTTGGATGTCCCTCCTCAACAATTGGACTTTCTTCATCCTCAATAGTCATATGGTATTTTTCAGTTGATACCAGTGGGGCATCTACTGGAACTGGTTCTTTTTCGATAATATTTACGAAAATATCTCTGATTGATACATCGCCATAGTCACAATCCAGGAGGGCGTCTATCATCTCTCGATCTTCTTGAGAACGAGTAGGAGTTTGGGTGGACAGAAGATCGACAGTCCCAGTTTGAGATTCTATAGGAGGCAACTCTTCTCTGGAGGGCTCTGGGACATTTGGAGTAGGGGATGACAATGTTACTCCTGTCGCAGCCAGGACAGTTATGGAAACATTTGTCCGTACAACTCGATAACCTGGAATTGCCTCGGTAGTAATTGAGACTGGAATATCAGTTATTGTAGTCTTTGCAGATGAAAGAGAATAATATCAATGTATGTCATTCATATATCAAAATTTTGCTTAAAAGCACAAAAGTTACCTTTTTGAGAGGGTAGATCCTCCTTTGAGGGTAATGAGATGTCAAATTCCTTTTGAAGGGAGGAAGCATCAATGGTTTGACATTCTGCTCGAGTCACCAACAATTTTCTTCTAGTCTTCCGTAGCAGAGGTGCTACAGGTTCTTCTTCGACCTCATCAAGGTCATCTGGTATTCTGTGAACTTTATCTCAGACGACTCCACTCTATTTTGGAACTGAAGGAGTTATTTCTCCTTCCCCGAGTGAGGTCCCACTATGTATCTGCTTCGACTGGGACCTAGTCGTCCTAGTAATAGACTGTTCATTAATGATCAAAGTAGTCTTCATTTTTTTCTTCCCTGATGCTTTAGGAGAAGAAGAAAGATCATCATGATGCGAAGGAACAGATGAATCTCTAGTCTTCCTTTTCTTAAGCCCCTTGGCAGGAGACTTTTCCTTTTGGACTTTTAATGATACATCCAATGGATCGTTTACTTCATCTAGAAAGCCTACAAGAGAAGCCTCCAGAGGATCATCGGTAGGGTCTCGATCTTCTGCATCCCTGAGTAGTTCTGCAGTACGAACTCCAGCCCTCGATCGCTTTTTACTGGCAAAACTATAGGCCAGATGAAAGTTTTCGGCAAAAGTGTTTGTCGAAGTATAAAAATTCGCGTATGTGTATAACATATGCGGACCTTGCGCAAGATATGGGGCATGGAGAATATAGCCTTAGTACCTCTGGTATTATAATATCTCCAAGCCCTAGCGGCTTGAAGGCAAGTAGTGGCATTTCCCATATGCAGCTGATCATAACCAAATTGTCGAGCGAATCGACTTGGAAAATATGGTTCTAGAAAACACTCTTCCTCAAATTGATATACTAGATGAGACGGACGGATTGTTTTCAACCATGCAAAAATAGTCGGGGACAGACGGAGAGGTGCTACTTCTAAATCCATCAGTTGTGGAGGAATATTCTCATATCCTGAAGAAGGGGGAACACATTGAAATCTCTATCCAGATCCTCGATTCAAAGCTCTTCTGCATTCTGAAAGTGCGTTTGTATTCCAACGCGCATTGGAATAACGCTGATGAAGTTATCCCCAACTTCACCTATATTAGGGTCCATCAAACTGGGATGGTATAGCAATAACCACCCGAACAAATAAGTATATGGCATTTTGGTGCAGGGGAAATCCAACCGAGCAGCCTTATCATGCAGTATAGTGTCTACAAAAGAACGCAGTCCTGCGTTCAGACGACAAGTCATCGCTGAAAGAATGTCCATCTTGTGGCCAAATACTAGACGCACAACAACAAATAATATGCGTCTGTGAAATCTATCGACTGCACTTGCCCCTGGAACTACAAACCGTCGCATCCATAAAGCAAAAAAATCCGCCAATTTGGCTTCTTTTGACATGGGTCTGCAACCCTGTTTGAGATAACTCTCAATATTAGCACCAGCTTTGAAGGGGTGCCAATCCACATCCAAGATATTATCTGTATGCTTGGACTCTTCCATCAATTTTTCTATGTCGCTACGACTGAGCGGTTGGATGAAACAAGGATCGCAAGCTTGACTCTCGATTATCTTTTCTTCAAAGATATGGCCTAGAAAGAAATACGGCAACCACTTAGTTGTATAACAAGTCTCTACGGAAGCGCTTTTGTAGTAAAGGGAGCATATCTTATAATGGCATAGAAACTCCTCGAACACAGTCACCATCTGAGAGTTTTCTGTAGAATGGATATCCAGTTCCTTATTAGTGGGTACATACTCTTCATATGGGTTGTTGCTCATTGGAAGATGTGAGAGATATTTCATCTCATGAAGTGCAAAACCAATTTCCTCATGAGGAATCATGAAGGTACCAGTTCTGTCATTGTATATTTCAATCAGAGCCAAGAACATATGAGCATTTGGGTGGAAGCCGTGAATAGTAATCCAGATGGTCTCATAAAGTTCTAGTTCAAGAAGTTTGTCCTTGAACTGATCTAGAATCCAGATCACTAAGCTGCTCCAATATTTCATGTCTGGGTTGACTAGGCCTGTCAAACGCATAGCCTGATCTGGATATCTTCCTTCAGCTTTAGCAAATGTGTTTGCAAAGATGGGCACCCTGACGGGAAGAAGCATCGATGAATCATCTGCAGGTATACAACTCGGCTTCAAACCCCTTAGATGAGAACTGTACCTGTCTGAAGTACTGTAAAATAAATCCTTGCTTTACGGACCTAACTTATAACATATTCTCCCGACTCTGGCTTGCTGAATCGGGGTCATGTCCCAGGCCATCCGTCGAGGGTGACTGGAGAATTCATATCGGGACAAGGACAAATGTCTTGACATCTCAGTCAGATATGTAATTCTGTCCTTACATTGATAAATCCTTTCTTCTTTCTTGGTCTTTGGTTTAGATGTTTTCTTCACTGCATCTCCAAATAGGAAAGCCGATTTCTTATGAATCACATTATCTACACTTTCCAAAGGTTCACCAATCACCAGACATAACAAAGTGCAGCTTTCTTGGGTAGTGAGAATGGCCCTTCTAGATTCTGGTGCATCATATTGAGGATATGAGACATGAGATAAGTCTTCTTTATATTCTGATACATTAAAAGCTGAAGTATATTTCTCAGCATCAAGGTCTTCTCTAAGATCAACTACAAAAAAAGAAGGAGAACAACAAAAAGTTAATCTCAAAAAGATGGAGCAGAATACACAAAGAAAATAATCTATGTTGCTCAATATCTATGTTGTGCGACATCTAGTTGCGTAGTATTTGAGTTGCATGACTTCTGTGTTGTGCAACATCTATGTTGCACGATATCTATATTACGCGACATTTGGTTACGCAGTTTCTGTGTTGTACGACATCTAATTGTGCAGTATCTGCGTTGTACGACATCTGTATTGCGCATGATTTCAAGTTGCAATACTTTTGACATGCGCATTCGCACAAAATTAGAAAGTACGAATTCAAAAATCGTGCAACACAGTTCGTAAAGACGAACAGAATGTGAATAACAACCAAACTCTAAAAAGAGAAGGCACAAGTGGTGAAGTATGCATACACTCTAAAAAGAGGTAGTGCACGTTGTGAGACGCACAAATCGACCAAAACCCTAAAAAGAGTTGGTCTATCCAGTCGACGTTCACCTTCGTGTGCTGGGTTGGCTCTTTCAGTTCCTGATGACGGTGGCGCGTATTGAGGTGATCTCATTGGTGGTGCACGGGATGAAGACCCAGCAATGGCTTTTCCCTTGGCAGCGGCAGACTTCTTTGGGGCCATTGATGATCGTCGGAGGAGCTTCGAGAGTTTGGAAGAAGAAGATAAAAAGAGTTTAAGAGGATTAACTTTCGATAAAAAGTTAAAAGTTCTCTTTAGTCGGCTATTTATAGCTTAAAAACTCTTTTCGAAACCGTTGCACAACTGATACTTAAAATTCAGAGTTTTGTTGAACAGTTGACTGGTGCAATCCAGACAAAACTAGCATTATTCAAAGTATTTCAAAACTTTGAAGTATTTTCAAGTTTCGAAAACTTTGAAGGGGCTCTTGTAGAGCTAAAAATTAAGCTGTGCAACCCATTAAAGTGTGCGATCATCAGGTGGCGCCAAATCATTATGTTGCGACAGACCATCAAGTTGCGCAGCATCAGGTTGCGCCCAATATCAGGTTACGCAGGAGATAGGTTGCACGAGTGCCATGTGGCGCACTTCCTCGAGAAGCTGTAATGGCATCATTATTACCTGACAACTGACAGGATGCAGATTAAGAAAAATCTATTCGAATCCCGGGCAACGTGGCACTTGAAAAGATTTTTGTCAGCATGTAATTAATGCTGACAGCTGGTTCATGCAAGTCATTATATGCCACGAGAATTAATCAGTACAGCACAGAAGACCCAGTCAAAAGCGCCAGTTGTTGAGCTGTGTCCATGCGCAACCTGGCTAGTTGGCGCTACGTGATCAACTTTTTAGCAGAGTGATATGGCGCGCAAGCTACCAACTTTGCAGAACGTGCCCACTACACCGTCCACGACCACGCGCATCTCAATCAAACGATGCCACGCGTCTACAGCAGTTCGTGCAACGGCTCGTGCAGGTTGTTACATTGCGCCCACGCGTAACCTGATGAAGCTCGCGCAAAGTTATCAAACAGTATTCAGAACAGAGTGACGTGGCGCACAAGCCACTAACTTCGCAGAACATGCCCACTACACTGCCCATGACTACACGCATCTCAATCAAACGATGCCACGCGTCTACAGCAGTTGGTGTAACCGCTCACGCAAGTGAACAGAAGGCACGCAACCTGAAGTGCGCGTAACCCAGAATAACTGCTAAATAGTTATTTCAAGAACTCTATAAATAGAGTTTCAAATCAGTCTCAAGGGATCACAAATGATCATAATCTCCTACTAAAGTGATGTTGCATCCTTTAGAGGCTAGTGTCTTCGATATCACATCGTCCAAAGGATAAAGTGATCGTCTTCTGATCAGATTCCTACAGTTGTACTTCCCCAGAAATTAATTGTACTCTTGTACTCTTTTCTCAGTTTGTAATAAAACTTTTTGTTTTTACAAACAGTTTATGAGCATATTTTTGTCTCGTTAGAAGCATCTAACGAGTGGTACTCTGACTTTTGCTCCAAAAGTATTGTGTCGGGACACCCCATAAATTTCACAATATTCTCCTAGTTTGATCCGAATTTCAAGGATCTATGCCTCGATGAACTTGTTTCCACATCGTCACTCATATACCTCAATACAATTCAAATATTTTATGACCCATGACGATCGTAAAATCTATTCTCAGGTCACCGACATTAATATTATGTTTGATGACTTTGACCTAGCTGAATATCTTGAACTCCCTGACCCAAATTCTTGGGAGCATATTGTTGATGCTCGTGATTTCCAATTTGTTGGTGATATCACACTTGAAGGTTTCAAGGATATGATATGGTGAACCCAACACCCACCCTCGTAAACTTCGGGCTAAGTATCTCAACAACCATTTCTATGAAATTCATCGCATCATTTTCTCTTCCATCCTGCCGAAAGCAGGATCTACCGATGAGGTTACTTATCATGAGATTACTGCCCTTTATTATCTTCACTTCACCATCCCCTTCAATTTTTCTTGCACGATGATGGATTGGATGATTCATGCAAGGAAGAAGCCAAAATCGCTTGTTTATGCGATGTATCTTCATATGACCTTTCGTGCCTTCAATATCCCTTTGGATGAGTGTCAGCTTTTAGTAGCTCCTGCCATTTTGTCCAAGGCTCGTAGGACTGCCACTGCTCCTGTTCCTCCTGCTCCAGTTGAGAAGGAATCTTTTGACTCAGATGCCCCACAGCCTGAGCCTCCTGCCACCCTCGACTCCATCCGTGACATATTGCGCGACCGCTTTCATTTGGAAGACGATCGCTACACCCAGCTAGACTATCGGACCACCCTGCAGATGAGCGCCATCAGCAACATCCTGTATGATATCCAGTACAACATAGCCCGACATCCCACTATGCCATTTCCTATGGGTCGGGACCCTTCTCGTGAAGGCTACTGGATTGACGACCCATGGGCCTTACGGTATTTGGATCCTGATGCTGCGTTTGTTGATCCTCATCGCTCTGCCAGCGAGCCTTTTGAGTTAGCTGGTCCATCCCATTCCCATGCTCCATGATGATCGTGGTCTTCTACCTACTGCTGCTGATGTTTACTTTTAGTTATGCTTTTCTATTTCATGTTTTAGCACTCTTTCCACTATGTTTTAGTTTATGACTTCAGTTTGTCATGTATGACTTCTAGTTTATTTACTTTGCATTATCAAAACTGCTAGCTGTCTCTATCAATGGTTGGTTATGGTTATAAGTTGTGTTTTTTCTATCTTCACTTTGTCTACTTTTTTCTTTCTTTACGGGGGAGCTATGATTCATTTTGCTAAATGACAAAGGGGGAGAAGAATAGATATTTGTTTGATGTTATCTTTATATATTGTTGGATATTATGTTGTGCTTGGATAAAGAATTTGTATCAAACCGAAATAGTTTATTGAGGGGGAGCCGACATATCTATTTACGGGAGAGCTACTTCATATATCCAAACTACTCCCTTTAACATGTGTCCAGGTATGAATGTTGCGACATATAAATATCATTTTGTCAATTATCCAAATGGGGGAGATTGTTGACCCAAATTGGATCACAGTCAACCTAATTTAGAGAATTAACAAAATAATATTTGATATGATCCAATATGACATATTGAGCTCAAAGATAAGAACATCATCTACAACGTATCAAGTTCAAGGCAGACGTCGTCGACAAGTTGGTCATTGTAATTGTACTTATATTGAGTCTATAATTTTTACTCTATTGAGTCTGGAAACATGTACGTTGAGTCGTACTGAGTCATCTCAACCCTAGACTTACTACTCCAAAGCTCCACCATACAAAACATGACTATTACCAAACCAAACCAAACCATTCTAGTTTACTTGAATGTTCTGGCCCCAAGGAATAAGAATTCGGGCCGAACTCTGCCCCCAAGCAGAGTTCGGGCCGAACTCTATCCCCTGAAAATTAGGAAGCTAATTTTTGGGAACACCTTGATCTAGGCTATCTAATGTTCGAATTTTTGAATCTTTGAGACAGAATTCTGGCCGAATTCTGCCTCCTCAGACTAGTATAAATAGGGCTTAAATTCTCTCATTTCAAATCATGTCTTTCTCTCAATCTTCTTAGCGTTATACATTCTAGGCCTTCATCTTCAAATCTACTAGCCACAAAACTTCCTAAGCCCTAAGGTGCTCAAGTGCGATTCAGCTAGAAGTTCTGTGCTAGAGTTGTAAAGAAGTCACTTGGACAATTCCAAGTTTTGCCTCTACGAAGTTGTAAGAAGTTGGTGTGCTCTTCTGAGTAAAGGTACGTGGTTGTACCCTATTTCACAAATAGTAGATTTCAATCTTGAGTGAGAGTTCTCAGGCCTGGACTAGTCCTCCATGAGAGAAACCAGGTTAAATCATTGTGTTTGCATGTACTATTCTGATCTTTATTTATTTCTGCATTACTCTCTGATTACTTACTCTCTTGGTAGTTGATTTCTGGACATGATATAGAGTTGCATTATTAATTGGTTATTATCGACACAAACTCTATTCACCCCCTCTTGAGTTGCCTATACGTAACTTTATTGAGTTCCTGTTTAGGGTCATGTTTCTAGAGAAAGTGTCTCGGTAAGTGAATGTTTATGAGTGTCATGCCTGAGAGTGTTTTCATGTAAGAGTTGAGTGAATCAAGTGAAACCTGTGATTGAGAGTGGAGTGAGGCAGGGAGTGGTCTTGGCATTAGCAGAGGCATGGTCATTTAGTACAGGCCATGTTGGCCAGGGAGTCGGGCAGCAGGGGGTGGTCCCAAATGATGTGCAGATGGCACTTGGCCACTTGGTTGGCCATTGGGTTGGGATTATGTGTAATAGATGTTAGTGTTGTATTTGGGATTAGCTTATGTCATTTGCTACTTTTATATGTTAAAACAAATTTGAAGATTTATGTATCAGAGATTGGGTTCTAGAGTGGGTTTGGGTCTGTGGTTTAGTGTAAGAGGATAGTTAGATTAGAAGTTAGTTTTGGGGTTCCATTTTGTATCAGAAGGAGGCTTTGGTGTCTGATACATTTGAGTATCATAGGTCTGTAGCATTTGCAGTAGCTGCGGCAAGGCAGCAGTAGCACTTGTAGTAGCAGCCATAAGCCAGGTAGCAATAGCAGTAGCAACAGCAGGGGCAGCCAAGCAAGGGCTGCAGTGGCACTTGGCCATGGGCTTAGTCTTGGGTTCGGGTTGGCTACAATTGGCTGTGTCCTGGTGTTAGTGAGATTAGGATTTGGTTGCTATCTTGAATGGGTTTGTAGAATACTTGTAATAAGGGGGAATATGTTAGTGTCAGTAGGTATCAGAGGGTTTAGGATTAGTTAGTGTTAGAGTAGTGTGTTAGATAGTGTCCTAGGTTAGTTTCATATGTTAATAACAAGTTAGTGCCATTCATGATAGTATATGTTAGAGTATCACAGAGATTAGAGATGTTAGGATATCTATGTGTGTATCCTAAAATAGGATTTGGGTATTATAGGTTATGTGGTATCAAGGGGTATAGAATATGGTTAGTAGGTGGGATTGGGTATCTAGAGAGTTAACATATGTATACTATATATTAATATATATATATATATATATATATATATATATATATATATATATATATATATATATATATATTTTATATATTATATATATATATATATATATATATATATATATATATATATATATATATATATATATATATATATATATATATATATATATATATATATATATATATGCATATATATGCATATGTATTAGATACCTTATAGATTAGCCTAGTTTAGTATCTATCTAGTATATGTTTATCCTTAAGGTAAGGTGTAGCCTTAGCCTAGATAGGGTCTTCCCTTAGTAACTAAGGGTTGAGTCTACCTAGATGACTAGGGAAGGGTACTTGATAGATATTGTATTACCAATATATAAGATGCATCTAGATATGCATTATATTGGGATGTTTACCTACTAGCAAGGTAAATGGAGATTAGCCTAAGGTTTAGAATGTTACCTCTCTAGAGTCTAGAATAGATGTTATATATAGGTAATATACATGTATAAGGTAATGAGGGTAATGTTGGGTATATGGATACTAGAGGTAGGTATCTTGGTCGGTAATGGTTGATATAGGATAGCTTGACCTAGATTTGACCTTGGTTGACCATTGTTGACTATTTTGGCTAGAAGTCAACATTGAGTCAACATCTGACCTAGATTGGACTATGAGTTGACTAGAGTTGACCAGTTGACCAAAAGTCAACTGTAGGTCAACCCTTGGCCTAGATTGACCTAGATTGCATATCACGCACTAGAAAACCATGCCTATCACTGTTAAACCCTATTTAACACATGTATATCTCATTTTTAGGTCTGTGACTCCACTCTGAGTCTCGATTCATATTGACAGCTCGAGACCGCAGGCGAGTACATTCCCTGATAGTTTTCATTGTCTTGATATCTACTATATTCGATTCAGTTGTAGTGTTTTACTTGATTCTCGACACGATGATAAACGAACTAGTATACGTCGGATCCTGTCATGAGGTGTTATTCCTGAACTTCCTGGTATATGGGTACATTGTTCGATCTTGTTTTATATACTTATTCAGATACCGATTTGGGAGTATACTGGCCCCCTGCTTTTGAATCCTGTGTCATGACATGTCATATCCGGATCTATTATACTATTCGGGGATGGGGAGTTATTAGAGGTTATGTGATCAATATCCCTCATGTCACTTTTCCTGTGCTGGCTCCACCCTCACCGTACGTAGGGTGTAGCCTGACCTGATACTACTGGAATGATAGATTTCCAGGTTGGCCGGCTTGACCCTATATATATACTTTTCCTGTGATAGCCGGTCAAATGGAACAACCTGATCCTGACCTAAGCCAATCACATAAAGCTTTAATATCTCAAGGCACTATTTATATTTACATATTACATCAGATATTCCTGTATTATTTTACATTCCAGTATTCTACACCCTAACACGATATCCAGTTTTACATATACTGCTTATTTTCAGTCATGATATTTCATCTTGTATTCCATTATTATTGTCTCTTATAGTATTTGTCAATGCACATGGAACTACTGTTGGCGTTTGTATTTGTTCATATCCTGACAGGATAACCCCGTTGATGTTTACAGAGGATTTAGATGCTGATTGCTCGACCTTCTATGGGTTTAGCATAGATGGAGATTATGACCAATATCTTCCAGTGGAGCCAGTATCCGTAGAGGACATAGTACCCGTAGTGACCTAGTTTAGTTAGGTTTGACTAGACTGCGTTCCACCTGGATACTTTGAGGCTTGTAGTATATTTTATTTGGATATTGTGTTATGTCTTAAATTTTGAACTTGTGTTGTGACTTTGCATCTATTTCAGTTTATCTTTTCCATCATATCTTTATCATATTCGTGCTTATCTTCCTTAGATGTCTTGTGATTGAGTTGTGATATTTCCTCCGTACGGAGATGACAGGGTATATATATTGTGTCTAGATGCTATATATTCTAGTTGACCTATACAGCATTCTACCACCGACTCTGCGACGTAGGCTGGACGTATCCACGTGCTTGTGCCCCTAATCAGGGTTCGGGTCGTGACATTCCTTCTGACCAGGGAACAATCGGTCTTCCTTCCGACCAAAAAACAATCGGTCAAAGGAATCTTTCTTCCGACCAGGGAACAATCGATCTTCCTTCCGACCAAGAAACAATCGGTCAAAGGAATCTTCCTTCCGACCAGGGAACAATCGGTCTTCCTTCCGACTAAGAAACAATCGATTAAAAGAATCTTCTTGATTCTGACCAAGATTTCTTCGATCGAAGGAATCTTCCCACTCTTCATCCTGGGGGTAGTTCCCTGCATCACTTTGACGTCGATAGTGAGAGATTTGAGCGGACAATCTTTTCCACCAGTTTATCATTGATAGCCAGAAAAGTGACTGCCTATGTCACTAATGAAGAATAAGATGCTTCCAGCTCCGGCAGTCAAGAATAGAGGATTGCTACATTAGAGACTAACTTGAAAACCATGGCTGAAATGGTTGCAAGTATGCTTGATGTGATCGTAGCACAACATACTGTTCCACCGGTTGCGAATCCAATTCCAACCTAAGAACATATAGCAGCTCTGCCCCTGTCATTACTAGTCTCGGAGTACAATCTCCCCATAATGCTACTATACCCGCTCAGGCTACTCCAAGTTAATCTGGTGTTGGGGGTGGTACTTATCATGTAGTTTCGCCTTCTAACACATCGAATCAGTCTACTGCTCCCCAAGCCTCGGGAGAACCCCTAGAGGCAGTAAAGCTTTTGTGTAACCAGTTCGAAGCCTTTAATTAGAATGACGGCCTGTAGAAGCTAGGGATCAAACAACCTTACCCTGTAGAGTGGAAGAAAATTTCGTTTCCACCCAAGTACAATCCACCGACTATCATGCTATTTGACGGCAGCTCATCTCCGAGTCAGTATCTCAATCACTTCGAGGTAATAACTGATCAGCTCCAACCGAACGATGCTCCACTCACTAGATTATTCGTTGGGTGCTTGGCGGGTGCGACCTATGAGTGGTATCGTAGTTTGCCAGATGGTTGCATAACATCTTTTGCAGGATTCAAGAAAATATTCCTAGAACGATTCTATAAGGGAAAAAACAAAAGGACCATGTCTGCCCTCATCAAAATAAAATAACGGCCTAATAAAATTGCTGAACATTTCATCGAGCGCTTCCGTCATGAGGCACTCAAAATGTCTCTGGGTACTCTAGATGTACTGACTATAGATACATACAAATCAAACTTGTTACCTATAATCAGCATGTGGACTGGACCCACACAATTCCAAGACTGGGCCTCCTTCATAATAAGTGCCAGGGCAGTCGAAGACAGTGCTGACAAGTTTAAACAACTAGGCATCCAGATGCCTAATTTTGAAAAAGATGAACATTCTGTAACCAACAACGGCGGTCGTCAGAACAACCGCAAAGGAAAAGAAGCTTTAGTCATCAATGTGGGTCAGTCAACACCTACCACAACGGCATCCCCACCAGAGAGCACCACGTCCTAAGGAGGAGTATTCCTTTGATGAGGATGACATCAAGAGCATATTCAATTGTCTCATCAAGAGCAACAAACTTCAACTGTCCAAAGCAAAATGGCCAGATGAAGTAGGTAAGACTAACGATCCTAAATACTGTGTCTATCACAGGTTCTTGGGACATCCGACTAAGGCATACTATGTACTTAAAGGGAAGATCCAGGAACTAATCAACGCCAAGGTAATTACCCTTCAGCAAGATAAAAAAATGGTGACTGCCAATGTCGTCTCTCTGCAATTTGGCAACTTTTCTGCTCAACTTATGCAGAATGGAGTCGTCCCCATTTCGAAAGCCACTCTGAAGATCGTTAACCTTCTGCCAGCACGAAGTGACGATCTCTACCCTTGTCGATCGACAAAGGGGAGATCATATGGATTCACCCCGATTTGGTTACTGACTTTGAAACAAAGACACCTGCTTCCCCTACGAAGTTAAGAAAAGCGACCAAATACAAGTCGTGTCATATTACATTACTGGGTAATCATCTTCTACCTTTGGGTGCTACCTTCATCCCAGTAGCAGCTTCGCCTTCTTCTACTGAAGCAGTGACACCAAAGCCGAAAATCAATTACCGGCTAGCATTCCATCTATATAGTCAACAGTCCCAAGAACCGATGACGAAGATGGGATATGATCTACATAAAGCTCCTGGCTTAAATGATGGGAATGGATCTCCGATACCCCTTTCCCTACGTCTTCAACACAACCAGTCCCGTGTTGGACTGGGATTTGGGACAAATCCATCATGTCTTCAAAAGGTCTTCCAGAAGCAAGACTAGGATGAAGAATTGTAACATGGTGTCCTTTGCACCAGTACCAGAAGAAGAAGCCATGAACGGTACCCGATCTGGGATGCTCTATCTTAGAGACTATCTAGATGGACAAGAGAATGCAGCCACTCCTTCTCTAGTCTCTGATGTCCCTTCAACATCTTTTTCACCTATCGTCAACGATCCTTCGATGTCATTGCCTCAAACATAACAACTTTCTCCTAAACCAATAGCAGCTGACAAAGACAAACAGCCAGTTCGCTTTGATAAAATATTGAAGAAAACTCCACCTCTTGGACTTGAAAAGCCGTATAACTTTGACATATTAGCTCAACTAGACAATACTCCGGCAATGTTATCGATTTTCGAACTCCAGCATCTCTCAAAGAAAACTCGAGAAACGTTAAGTGAAGCTTTAATGCAAGCAGACGCTTGTCTGGCCCATCATAAGAAACCATACGAGGAACCATTGGCATGTTCTCATTGCCATAGTGTGATGGAGCTGATCCCCAATATCACCTTTACTCAAGATGATATGCTCCTAGAGGACAATCGATATGACCGACCTCTCTACTATACGGGATATGTCGATACCATGAAGGTCGATTGCATTCTAGTCAACCCAGGATCTGCACTCAGCATTATGCCAAAGACTCTATTGGATGCGCTGAATATCCCAGTCCATAATCTTTCTGCAACAATTATGACTATTTTGTGGTTCAATTTTGAGAGAAGCGAACCATTAGGAAAGATTCGCCTAAAAGTCCAAATAGGCAATCTCTGTACGAAAGTCACTTCTATGTGATTGACAATCATGTCTCCTACAAAGTCTTGTTGGAAAGACCGTAGTTGTATGAACATAACATCGTGCCATCTACTCTCCATCAGTGCTTCAAGTATGTCGATGACAATGGAGAAGTCCGAAAGGAAGTGGCTGATCTTAACCCCTTTCAAGGCATCAAAGCATATTTTACAGACTCCAGAATGTACAAAGAGGAGTTCATAAAGGTTGTACGAGCCATGGACACCGAAGAAGAACGTTAAGAGAATCTAGATGATGTCCTGGTTATTCCGGTCAAGGGAAGCACTTCTCGTCCCTCGTCTTTTCAGACACTAACCATCAATCTCTCTCCTTTCGTCAAGCATCCACTTGCTAAAAAGACGAAGCAAAAGGAGCTCACCTCTTCTGAGCCTCTTGTTATCGACCTTCGTCGTAACAAACCTTCTCCTTCCCCTCCTCTTGTTATCAATCTTAGAAAGCTATCGACTAAGATCAAGAGCACTGTTGTAATGATGATGTAATTATCAATAAAGTAGCATCTCCTTTGTAGTATACAGTTGCCATTATTATACTCGATGTTTTCTAGAAATCCTAGATAACTTCGAACCTCTTACATTAGGGGCAGTTCAACCTCTTCAAGATGAAGTATCACTGGAATCAATACAGGATTCGTTCTTTCTGGTTCCCTCTTGGAAGAAAGATAAACATCCTATTCTCTTCAGTAAAGGATTGAATCAAAAGGCTACATCCGATAGCAATACTGAAAATGGCGATAATGGACGACTTCAACTACGTCGTTATAGTCAACAATTGAAGAACATCATTCAAAAGATGGGCTACAACTTTAATACCGACCTCAATGGTGGTAGGGAAATGCGAACTCCTATTCATATACCTGCTCCAAAAGGAAAGTCGATACAATATTACAACAGAACAAAGCATGGGTTATGCTACACCTCGCCGATCATGACCCCAGACGCTTCTGAGTCTGACAAAGAAGAGCGATCTAATTCTTCTGACTCTGCCTCATGGGATTCGGACACCAACATAGGTCACATCCATCGAGTGACTTTATCTTCTAATATGATGACCGCTGAGTTCTCAGAAGACGACGACAACTTTGTTGAAGTCACTGAATCTGATCCTTGGGCACAAAGGATGGATACTCAATAGGAACTTTGCTTCGAGCAACGCGAACCACCTACCGAAGATCAGTTAGTCCAGGTCGATGTCGGAGACGAAGCTTCTCCAAAGCCAATTTTCATCAGCAAAAGTCTCCCTGAAGCGGATAAACTAGAACTGATCCAGCTCATTCAGGAATACATTGACGTATTTGCCTGGAGCTAAGAGGATATGCCGGGATTAGATCCTTAGATCGCTATCCACAAGCTCAACATCCTGTCAAATACGAGTCCAGTTAAACAACAACAACGTCGATTCTGACCTAACATGATGGACGCTATAGAAGCTGAAGTCAAGAAGCTCATCGCTTGCGGCTTTGTCAGAGAAGAACAATATCCCGACTGGGTGGCTAATGTTGTCCCAGTTATGAAGAAAACAGGAATGGTCCGAGTCTGCATCGACTTTAGAGACCTTAATGAAGCTTATCCCAAGGATGAGTTCCCTCTTCCGATCACGAATGTCATGATCAACAACACTTGTGGGTTCGAGCGGATGTCTTTCATGGACAGTTTTTCCGGATATAATCAGATCAGGATGAACCCCGAAGATAAAAACATACATCTTTTCGTACTCCTCTAGGGGTCTACTACTACATAGTCATGCTATTTTGTCTCAAGAATGCTGGTGCAACCTATCAACGGGCCATGAGTACCATTTTCTATGAACATTTACGGAAGACAGTTGAATGCTATGTCGACGATATTGCTGTCAAAAGTCATCTAAAAGAAGATTACATCCAAGACTTAAGAACTATCTTCAATCTAATACGCCAGCATCAACTCAAGATGAATCCTACCAAGTCATTCCTTGGAGTCTCTAGTGGCAAATTCCTCGGATTCGTTATTACTGCTAAGGGTATACACGTTGACCCCGAGAAAGTCAAAGCCATTCAAGAGACGCGTCCTCCACGCAACCTAAAAGAGCAACAAGGATTCTACGAGCGGCATGTATACATCAGGAGATTCATCTTAAATATCTCTGGACGCTGCAGACCGTTCACTCAACTAATGAAGAAAGGTGTGCCTTTCGTTTGGACTGGCAAATGTCAGCAAGCATTTGAAGACATAAAGCGATACTTGATGAACCCTCCAGTCCTAGTGCCTCCAGTCACAGGAATACCCTTTCTGATGTATGTTTGAATAATGGATCATTCTCTGGGTTCCCTACTAGTACAAAAGAATAAGAAAGGTCATGAGCAAGTCATATATTATCTCAGTCATACGATGATCGGTGCTGAACATCGATACAGCCCAGTAGAAAAAGAATGTTTAGCCCTGATGCTCGTTGTTCAGAAAACATGACATTATATCACGGGTCAAACCATTCATGTCATCTCCAGAGTCAACCCTCTCTGAATCTTGATGAAGAAACCCAGTACACTCAAAATTCCTGATGAAACTCTGGAATCCAACATGACTTCATAAGAAATCTTCGCTTGACGTCTATTCTTCGATGGTGCATCCAGAATCGAACCCAAAGGAACTATCATCGTTGGAGTTAGAATTGTTCTGGTATCTCCAGAAGGACTAACCATTCAGAGAGCTTATTCTTTGGACGAGCCGTGTTTAAATAATGTTACTAAATACAACACTTTACTCATCGGTCTTCAATTAACGAAACATTTGGATATCGAATACCTTGAAGTCTACGGAGACTCTAAACTGATTATCAATCAGGTCAAAGGCACGCATGAAGTTCGGCATCAGGATCTCGTTCCATATCATGAAGCAGCAGTCAAACTGGATACATCATTCAAAGGCTTCTTCATTGAATATGTACGTCGAGCATGTAATACTGAAGCTGATGTGCTTGCTAATCTAGCAGCAGTATTAGTAATCCCTGTGAAAAGACAACATATAATCGTTATCACTACCAGGGAATTATTCTGTATCGATAATAATTTGCATCTGGAATCCAGCAATTTAATCGAAGTTTGCACTACAAGTGAAGATTGGAGAGCTCCTTTCATCGACTTTGCGGTATATGACATTCTACCTGAAGATCCCAAAGAAGCAACGATAATTCATTGGTGATCACTCTGATTCTACTACAATCACACCTCTAAAACACTCTATCGACGATCATATGGTGGTATGCTCTTACGTTGTCTTACGGAAGATGAAGCAAAGCAGATACTACGTGAATCTCACGACGGTGTCTGTGGTGCACATCAGCCTGGTCCTAAGCTACATGATCAGATTCGATGCATGGAATATTATTGGCCAACCATGGTGTCAGATGCCATTGAATATTCAAGAAAATGCCGAGCATGTCAATCCTTGTAGATTTTATTCATCAACCTTCAGAATTTTTGTATCTGACTGCAGCATCATGGCCCTTCGAAGCTTGGGACATGGATGTCATTGGTCCTATTAATTTGCCATCATCTCGAGGATATCGGTTTATCCTAGCTATAACCGATTACTTCTCAAAATGGGCCAAAGCTATACCTTAAGCCGAAGTCAAGACAAGCAGTATCATTAACTTCATCAAACATCATGTGATCTATAGATTCGACTTTCCTCAGTGAATCATCCATGATAATGGAGCTCAGTTCATCAGTCAGGAGTTCACTCAATTTTGTGATGATAATCGGATCAACAATGTTGCTTCTACAGCCTACAATCCTGCAACTAACGGTTTGGCGGAAGCATTCAACAAAACGATCATCAAGCTTCTTAAGTTCTTTTCCACCAATAAATGGAATTGGAGCAAAAAGCTTGGAGAATGTCTATGGGCCTACCGTACTACCGTACGTACTCCGAATGGCTGTACACCTTTCTTTTTGGTGTATGGATGTGAAGCTGTCCTACCGTTGGAGACTCAGATCCCATCACTGAGAATTGCTATTGCCAACGAACTCACAACAGAAAATAATGATCGTCTTCGACTTCAGGAGCTTGAAGCACTTGACAAGAAGCGGCTACTAGCTCAACAACACATCGAGCTATATCAAGCCCATATCTCAAAAGCCTTCAATCGTAAAGTCAAAGTATGAACTTTTTAAAAAGGTGAGCTAGTCCTTACCGTCAGACGTCCCATGACTATGACACACATGAGCAAAGGCAAGTTTGAACGAAAATGGGGGGGTCCCTACGTTATAATCAAAGTTTTCTCTAACGGAGCTTATCAACTATCTGGGATGGATGGCCGAATCGCTATAATGCCTATCAACGACAAATTCTTTAAGAAGTACCATGTTTGAAAGTGTATATTGTATTTTCTAACAAATATTGTACATACTATAAATCTTTGAATTCCCAGTGGAGTCTGTCTAGATCTTATCATCATTGACAACGTCTACTACATCATTACAAACATCATCTTTTGAAACCCATCTATTTTAAAAGATATCATGTTCTTGAGTCCCAGTTGGCTAATGGATCATTGATAGATATATGAATTTACGTCCACATTACCTATGAATTATGCTATCTATATTAACAACTCGTCACCTCTGAGTTCTATTATCCACATCAATGACTTGTCTGAACTCTACTATCTGTATCAATGATTATTACAAAATCCAGATACGCAAAAGATGGTAAATCTACAAAATCATAATAAATGAGCAAACTAAAATGTTCTTTATTTTTCCATAAGGAGTAAAGGACTACATTGGAAGCAAACTACTTCTTAAAATATATGAAAGCTACATTTAAATAAGAAACATTGAAGATGGGATGCTTTTATTCATTTGCTCGTGGATGAGCATGATAGGCGAAGTACCATCCCCTCAGCCATCGTGCATATGAAGGATCCTGCTGATCAAGGTCTTCAGGAGTTGGCTGACTAGAGCTTTCTATACTACTATCTTCTGGTGCTGGCTCTTCCTTGATAGCCACTTCGACTTTTGGAATTATCTCTTCCTTGACCGTGACTTCAATTTTAGGAGTTATTTCCTCCTTAATAGTCATCGGTTCCTTTTTGATGGAAGGAGATAGTACTTCCTCTTTGACGACAACCTCAGCTTTTGGTGTCACTATAGATGTTGCAGAAAGGCAAAAAAAACAAAAGTTAGAGTCATGAAAGATTACGGCGCATCAGTCAGTTAGCGTATGACATCAGATGGCACATCATGTTCAAAATATGACAAATGGTGCAGGGCGTCATTGTTTTAATTTTGAGCCAACACTCTGAAAGAGGTGGCACAGGCCATCAAATAGCGTAAAGCATCGGCCAGCACTTTGAAAGAGGTGGCGCGTGATGCAGATGTTGCAAAGTATTGACCAACACTCCGAAAGAGGTTGTCAATGTTGGCCTTTGATTGTGCTACACGCGAATGGCACGATCCTTCGGTTTGTCTTCTCTGATCGGTTCTCTTCACCTTCAAGAGCGGGGTTCACCTCCTCAGCTCTCGACGACGGCATGACGTGATATGGCACCATCAATGGAGGCACACGTGAAGGGGCTCCGGTCACTTTTTTCCTTTCTTGACATCATTTCTTTTTGGGGCCATCGATCAAAAGCTTTGAGAACTTGAAGAGGGAGAAGATGAAGAGCTCTAGAAGAAGAGAGTTTTGAGTAAAAGTATTTTCTTCCTCTTCTATCAGCTATTTATAGCCTAAAAGCTATAAGTAACATTCGTGTAAATCACGCCTAAAACTCGTAGTCGGTTACAACTCTGGCATGAACAATTACACCGAAAGGATTCTTATTCAAAGTATTCCAAATTTTGAAGTTTTTTAAATTTGAAAACTTTGAAGGGGGTCTTATAAAAGTTCAATAAGTATGAACATCATCATGCGCTACTCGTAATTGGCACCAGCACTCAAATAGTCAAATGGCACCAGACTGAAGATGGCGCATGACATTAATTAGCACTGGACTTCAAATGGCGATGGCTGACAAGTGGCAAGCTTCTTCGAGAAATTGAAACAGTTTTCATCATGACTGACAGCACGTCACTTGAGAAAATTTTGTTTCGAATCCCGAACGCGCGACGCTCGAGGAGATTGTCTCAAATTTGTCATAATGACAGACAGCTGCCTCACGCGGTAATCGATAAATTACAAAGGGTACGTTAAAACAGCAAATAGCTCTCGGTGCCATTCGACAGTGGCGCACATGCCACTAATCTCAAATAATGTGTACGTGACACTGCCTATGGCCAAGCGCATCTCCATCACAGAATCCCACGAGTCCAAACAGTTAAACCAACCATTCACGCGATTGGATGAATGGTGCGCCAAATGCAGTGTGCACCAATCAGGATAACTACTTAACAATCTACAAACTTTATAAATAGAGTTCCAAATCACATTCAAAGCATCACTAATAATCATAATCTCCTGAGCACTTGCTGCAGCACTCTCCAAAGGCTTTCTTCTTCGACATCGCATCGTCCAAGGAATAAAGTGATCGTCTTCTGATCCGATTCCTACAATTGTACTTCCCTAGAAATCAACTTGTACTCTTGTACACACTTTCTCAGTTTGTAATCAAACGACTTTTTATTTTTGCAAACACTCTTGCACCATATGTAACTTAAAAGCACAATAAAATAAACCATAAACTGATAATCATGGATGCAACTATATGAACTTGAAGTAAATAAACAGTAAATATGTAGAACATATATGGAGTAAATATGACAAGGTATCTTGCCTAGTATGGTGCGACGATCTGACAAATGTTTCGAATAGTCCAATAGCCATGTTCACGGTGAAGACGTCCAAAGTTGAGAGAAAATAGGTATGAACCATTAGTCACGATCAGCGATTATAACCATTGAGAAATATATACTTAGACTATTTTAGAAATTATTTATAATACTTGAAAACTTGATTTTAATAGTCAAAAATATTTTAGATAAATATTTGAAAAATCTAAAAAATCATTTTTCGGCTAAACTCTAAGTTTGTCAAAATAGAATTTAGGTAGAAAACTATTTTTTTATTAGTCAAAAATATTTTACAAATCTAGCAAATCATTTTAGTTCAAAACTATAAATTTTTTAGATCAAAATAGCTTATCATTTTAAATAGATCAAAGTAATTAATAATATATGTTTAGGGTTTCTAAATAGAATTGACACTAAATATAGGCCAAGCCCCATGATATAACTTTAAGAAAATATTAATATAGTATATTTTTTATAAAAATTCCAAAAAAAGTATATTAGTAACAAATAGTAATAGTAATAGCAATGATAGTACTAATAAGTAATAATATTATTGAAAAATCCTTTTAGAACTATTAAACTATATACGTGAAAACCCATACTATTTATAGTAGCCCACAAACTTAATAGTAACGAAGTCAGCCCAGCACATTGCCTGGACTGAACCTAGTGTTAAGCCCAAACCATTTATTCCATATACTTGGCCCATGGATTTTACAAGACCAAGGCCTTTTAAACCAATTATTAATGATCCTAACAAAGTATTCATTTGGCTCGTCCCATTCTATTTACTGCATTTAAAAATAAGAAAGAGAATTTTTTTTTTGAGACAAACATCATTCATTCAATCAAGTAATCAAATTACAAATTGAAATGTCCATAGCCAGAGCCTCAGAAATACAAGGAGGAATACAAGTATGAACAGTAAGAGTATTAACAGGATTAAAAAGCAATGCATATGAAGCCAGTTGATGGGCACATAAGTTGCCAGATCTTCGAACAAAAGAGTAGGAAATATTGGTTGCAGTATGAAGAAGATTTTTTGCTGAGCAAATTGTATGACGAGCTAACCATATGATTGTATCAAATTTCGACAAGATAGCATCAATCAATGGTTTGCAGTCACCTTCAATAACTGTGTTGCTAAGATTATGTTGTTCCACAAGAAGAAGAGAAAGATGAATACCCAATGCCTCAGCTTCAAGTGATGATCCGCCATGTTGAGCTTTAGATACAGCACCAAAAAAAAGACCCGAACCATCTCTCAAGATAGCAGCAGCTGCCATTTTCCCATCCAGGAATGCACCATCAAAATTGATCTTCAAATTGTTGTTCAATGGTGGTTGCCAAGTTGGATTTGGAATGATCGATGTTGATGAAGACTCCAGTATAGAATCTGGCTTGTTGTAACCTTCATAAGTTGATTGCAGTGAAGTTGCTTCAGAAACAATTTGGTTGATATCAATCTTCCTGTTCTCGAAGACAAACTTGTTTCTTGCTTTCCAAATCGCCCACATGAGGTAGAAACATGATGACAAAGCTTCTCGATCACCCTCATTAAGAAGAGAAGTAAGGAAATTTGAAATAGTTGAGTGATGAAGAAGAAGTCTCGAAAAAGTAGAATCATGACACCAAATATTTCTTATCATAGAACACTACAAAATAAGATGATCATTGTAGGATCGTTGAGCACCTCTAGAGGGGGGTGAATAGAGTGCGTGTGTGCAGCGGAAATATAATCACCAATTAAAAAATTAAACTATGGCAGATATGTAAGAGACAGTAAATAAAGATAGGAGAATCAAACTCAGTGACACAGCGATGTATACTGGTATCCCTCTGAGAGGACTAATCCAGTCTCGAGTACTCTTGCTCGATGTTAATCCACTATGGCACAAGCTTTAACTGAGAGCTTGCAATCTCTTACAACACCGTGCTTGGTGACAAGCGCACGACCGGCTTCACAACACCGTGCTTGGTGGCGAGCGCACGACCAGCTCCACAACAGAAAAGTTGTTGAAACTTGAACGACCTCTTACAACTCTTGAGTAACCAAAAGACTCTAAATCAACTCTGATAGTACTGGCTTTTGGCTAAGAGATGTGTAGGTGAGATTTGAAAATCTTAGATCGTTTAGAAAACACTTGAATAGTAGAGAAGAGAAGATGAAGAATGAATTGATGATTTGAAGTGAAAAGTTCTTCTCTATTTATAGGTGTTTTCACCAACCGAACTCGGACAGAACTCGGGCAGAGTTCGGGTGCAAATATCTCGCAAAATAGACGTTGCTCGCAGATTTGGAGGCAACTGAAGTTTGAATACAAACTGACCGAACTCGGTCAGAGTTTGGACCGAACTCGGGCCGAACTCGGCTAGGAGTTCTGTCAGGAGATATTTTGAAATTCTTTTGTAAAAACAGTTTTCAAACATGTTTTTGGTTATTTGTAAAATCATTTGAAAAGAATATTTTCGAAATATGTTTTTGAAATATTTGTAACCGAAAATATGAAAGGGTAAAAATAGGTTTCTAGAAAGGAGGACAATTTTAACCCTAAGCCAGTATTACCATATTTGATTTTACAAAGTAATTCCTAGACTCAATAAAATGTAAAATACAGAATAAAAGTAGAAAAGAGTCTTCAGAAGATTTTGATGACTTTGACGCTTTGATTTATGCAGTACATCGTCCGTTGAATATGATTTCATGCATCCTGAAATAGTTAGCAGCATTTTCTATATTTTGTGTATTGACTAAAGTATATGTTGATTATCGAAATCGGGTGTGACCGTGGAATGGGCCAACAATCTCCCCCATTTTGATAATTGACAAACTTGAGTCTATACCAAAATATATTTATATCAAATAGAACAAAATAACAAAAATACCTAAAAATTGAGATGTTTTTGTTTTGGATATATCTTGCGTTTGGTATACTCTTTTTCTCCCCCTTTGTCAAGTAGTAAAATGAATAGGCTCCCCCGTAAATCATGAAGCCAACAATAGAATAGACAAGACAAAGTGAAGTAAAAAGAAGTAATCACAGCATAGACAACTGGAATAAAATGAACTATAACAAACTGAAATATCATAGAGGTTCCACTAATAATCCAAAAAGTACAACTGATAAAGTCTAACTGAAACAGTTTAGACATGAAATAAAATAAAACTACTACATAAACTGCATCAACTAATCAAAACTAAATCCACTCCCATGGCTGAATCCACATCACATCGCTGGGTCGTCCGCACCGGGAGGATCATGAGGGAAATAGGCAGTGGTCGGGTCAAAATACTGAAAAGTGACCTCATCAGTAAAACGAGGACCAGGGAAAGTCGGGTGTGGAAGGATAGTGAGTGGACGGACTGGATCCTGAACCAGGTGTAGTGGAGATCGGCAATACTGTTTCTCAGCACCTGGGCCTGAGAAATGTGCCGGAACTCGGAGTCCTGATGACGTTGCGTGGAAACGGCAACGAAATCATCAAATCGCTGGTAGAATGCCTGATCAAGTCCTGGGGTAGGGGCCGGAGCAGGATGAGCATCAGCTGGAGGGGCATCAGCATCAGCAGCTGG
>JANAVB010009439.1:0-11327 GCA_029216955.1 Iris pallida
ATCAACTATCCATTCTTTTCTTATGGGAAAGGAATTCAACATATATACTGTTATTCCCGAGGCGTAATTTTCAATGAAAAACTGAGAAATGAAACGATTGTAAAAACAACGTTTCGTAGCAACTCTTCAAAGATGGTGCACTACAGAGATCCTTGAAGAATTCTGGGTAACGAAGATCTAAAAAGATTTCGTTACCGTAGCAAACGAATGTAATGCTTCTAAAAAGAAGTACAAATCGAATAGATAGCAGCAGCAGCGACGAAAGCCCACAAGGAGTTTCTGATTAGATCAGAGAAGAAGAGAAGAAGAGAAGAAGAAAGAGAAAGGCAGCTTTGCTGGGGTGATCAGATTACCGTTGCTAAAAACAAAATTCGCCTATATACGATTCGCTTCCAGGAACCAGCAAGTTCTTAGAGAACTTCTGGAACGCTCGTCAGTCAATTTTTGAGATTTGAACGGGCTTCCTGAACTTTACGGACTCCCTTAACTCTCTACTTTGGTGCATCTTTCAAGCCGCCTCTATATTTGTCATAATACATTGATGCCGTGTTTCATGAGTTGTGACCAAATTAAAATCCTGTAGCTACATCAAAATGTTAATAAAACAAGAAAGGTATGAGAAGCAACTTGACTTGACTTGTTAGTTTTTGGTGGCCACAGTAATAATTAAGAAAGGTCAATTAATGGTGTATACCATGGAGGGGCACATCCAGCACCTGTCCCGCCTGCAGCGACTTGGGGTCCGTGATCCCATTCAGCTTCATCAGTACGTCCTTCTCCGTCCCGAACTCCGAAGCAATCTTCTCCAGCGAGCTCCCGGCGGCCACGATATGCGCCATGTGCACCGTCTCCTGCCAGCCCACGGGGTCGCAGCTGCACGGCAGGGGTATCCAGAGCTTCTCCCCGGGGGTGATCACGTTCGGGTTGGCCATGTTGTTGGCGGCGGCGATCTCCTTGTAGGTGACGAACTGGAGGAAGACGTTCCGGGCGATGAAGTCGAGACCGAGGTCGGTGGGGCGGACGGTGTAGACGGGGGTGCGGTCGGAGGCGCCGGAGGCGGCGCTGCAGGAGCAGGGGAAGGGGATGCGGAGGGTGGAGTTGGGAGGGAGGAGGTGGGAGGGTGGGGTGGAGAGCGGGAGGTTATTGGCGCCGAGGAGGGAAGGGAGGGATGAGACGTTGAAGAGGGCCTGGAGGGAGGAGAGGGTGGTGGCGTTGGCGGAGAAGTAGCCCGCGAGGGACTGGCATTTGGCAGACTTGCTGGTGCAGGTGAAGGGAACGGACTCCGCTGTGGAGATGAAGAGGAATATGAAGATGAAGAGTAGGAACGGTCTCATTTCTTTTTCTTTTCTTTCTCCTGAGTGTTAGATCTGAAGAAGAAGGAAATTTTGTAGTGGATTTGAAGGAGGCTGCGCTGGGCTAGGCTGGCTGCTGGACAAATTTATGCACAGGCTAAAAGAGAGAAGAGAGTATGTGTAATGCTGCTGCTGAAGTCAAAGGGATAGAAAAGATGGGGCCGGCAGAGAAGATGAAATGTGTGCGAAATTACTGATACAGAATTTGAGATCGAGTTATTCTAACGAGGGAGGCTGCAAATTGGCTTGGCTCGCCCTCCACACGTTAGAAAAGCTTTCGACTAAGGCTTCGTTTCGACAAAGTCAAATTTGAATATGGAAATTAGAATTGCGCTCTTATTGCGTCGGGATTCTCCGGAATACAGGACTTGTTAGTGCCGGAGCACAATTTTTCGATGGAAAACGGAGAATATGAAACAATTGTAAAAACAATGTTCTAACGCAACACTTCTAGGAAGGTTGCGCAAGTATAACGAATATCTAAAAATATATCGTTATGATATTACGAGAATCTAAAAAGATTTCGTAATCACAGCAGCGAAGACGATGACAGGCGAGAGATGGAAGCTGGCCTGCTGGGGTGAATGATCACCGTTGCTCAAAGCTTTATTCGTCCTACACGAACAGCTTCCAGGAATCAGCAAGTTCGTCGGAGAACTTGGAACACTCCTGCTCTTCTGACTCCTCGGATGGACACGAACTCCCGTGCAAAAGAACACGTTTGAATTCTCTGTTTACTTGTGCTAAAGAACACTTCGTAAACTTTCTGGTGGCTTCTCTTTCTATTCTATAATCAGCCTTGAGAGAGAGGATGCCTTATATAGGCCCTGCAGCAACTGGTCGGTTGCTATAAAGTTAGGGACGTGGTAATAACCACCCCGAACATGTGGCAACCGCCCAGAACGTGCAAACGTACGTTCTGCTGCCAACTGCGCACACCCAGCGCTCCTTGCACTTTGCGCGACAGAGCGCGCACTGAACTGCGCACATTGCGCGCACTGCACGCACTGCGCACACTGCGCACACTGCGCACACTGTGCAACCAGCGCAACCAGCGCAACCCAGCACAACCCTGCACAACCCAGCGCAACCCAGCGCACCCAAGCGCAACCTGAGCACAACCTGGGCGCGCACCTGGGCAGCGCACCTGGACTTGCGCACCTGGGCATGCGCACCTGGGCAGCGCAACTGGGCTTGTGCAACGTGGCTACGCAAGTGGCTCGCGCAACGAGCGCAACTAAAGCGCACTATGCACCTAGCGACGATGCTGACGTGCTAAGTGCAAAGTGCGCCAACAAAATGCCACATTACGCCTCATGAGCCCATGAGCCCATGAGCCCGAGTCCGAGTCCGAGTCCGAGTCCGAGTTCGAGTCCGAGTCTGAGTCGGAGTCGCTAAGCCCCTACGGGGCTTAGCTCCTATGGAAATAAATTTCCCAAGAGCAAAAAGCATGAATGCTTTCATTGTTGATTTTAGCCTTTTTCCCATTAGAAAAATAACCCCACATGGCAAACCCATGTGCACCTCCACACCACATGTGCATCTCCAATAATAGCAAAGCTAATATATAGAGATACAAACTCTTTGGCCTATCCGATGTGGGACTAAAGTTTCTAAAGGAAAGGCCAAAACTCCAACAATTCCCCACATATCTCTATATATGGGTATAAGTGTTCCCTACAGTAACTGTCCATCATGCATTAGGAGAGATGTCGCTGACGACTTGAATCTTCCCGCATGGGTCAAAAATCAGACTATAATACAAGAATGGACTAAGCCTTGAATTCTGCATCATAGCTGAAATTCTTTCCACTCACATAATGTAGTTACATGTGCTTCTAGCTACACATTAAAGGCCCTGTGCCAGCCTGGTTTCAGTGTATAATTTTGGGCGTCTACAAGTTTACCCTCAAGAGACGGCATGATATCTCTTTGTCCATACACTATAGGTGAGTTCATTATAAAGAGACATGGCATGAAGCACTTTGCGCTTCCCTTGCGGTGCTACGCCGCCATGATATGGCTTAAAGCTGAGGCCTTACCCCGTACCGGAAACCTCATCGTAGTGTCATACTACTGTAGCATGAGGCAACCGCCTCTTTGTAATGCCAAACTACCCAGCATGAAGCCTTAGGCTCCCTTGCGGTGTTACGCCGCAACGACATGGCTTACAAGGCCGAGACTTTATCCCTAACCGGGTACCTCATTGTGGTGTCGTGCCACTGTAACATAAGGAATTCCTCCTCTTTGTAGTGCTGACTACACCCCTCTTTTTTTAACATACAGCATTAGGCTAACTGCCTATTTGCAGTGCTACGCCGTTGTGACTTGGCCTGCAAAGCCGAGGCTTTATCCTATTCCTGGACAGCACCCCACATATAGGAACCTCATTGTGGAGTCACCCCACTGTAGCATGGAGTTTCACTCCTTGTAGTGCTCTACCGTGTGCTTCTGTAAAGCACACCAGGCATTCACTCTGCCTGTGAACTCATTAAGGCAATTAAGCCAACCTTCCCAAGGAACCGTTTTTTCGCAGAAAAACAACAGTAGACAACAGTGGTTATAGGTCCGTAACCTCTCCATGCCCAATAGAACATGTACCCACCATTCCTGATATTCTTCCGATTAGTGGTCCTCCCTTGAACCAAAAGCTAGATGCATAGTAGATAAATCTTGAACTAATAGCATAAAACTTTATGGTAGGAATACAATAATACAATATCAGAATGCCTTCAAGCCCATTTTACAAGCTGTGTCATCGACCAGCTGGCGCTTGAGGCCCTTGGTGAACGGATCCGTCAGGTTCTCCTGACTCCGAACATCAATCACTGCAATAACACCTCTCTTGATAAGATCGTGTACTGCCTTGTGCTTCAACCGCACAGTCCTCTTCTTCCCGTTAAAGAGATCATTTGATGCCACCGCCGCAGTCGTCTGGTTGTCGCAGTATATCGGTATCGCCGGTATTTGCGCCCCAACCATTGGAAGATCATACATGAGCTCCCGAAGCCATTCTGCTTCCTCGCCTGCGGTATCAAGTGTAAAGAACTCAGATTCTATGGATAACCGCAAGAGCATAGTCTGCTTCTTCGACTTCCACGATATAGCAGCTCCACCCATTGTGAAAATGAATCCACCTGTGGACCTCTCGCTCTCCACCTCTGAGCACCAGCTGGCATCACTGAAGCCTTCCACTACCGGCGGATCTCCGCTGTAGTATGCATATGTCTGAGTCTTCTTGAGATACTCATAACCCGTTTCACAGCTTTCAAGTGTTCAGCACCTGGGTTACTCGTGAAACGACTCAGCATTCCCACGGCGAAAAGCTATATCAGGCCTTGTAGCAGTAGTAGCATACATCAAACTTCCGATTACGCTTGCATACTCCAGCTGCCTGACACTTTTCCCTGAATTAGGCTTCAGCTTCAGATCACACCTGTATGGCGTATCGATCCCTGGAAGATCCCGATACCTATAACGAGTGATTATTTTCTCAATATAATGAGACTGTGACAACGCTAGTCCAGTGTCTGTCCGGATGATCTTGATCCCTAAGATCACATCAGCTTCCTTCAGGTCCTTCATACTGAACTTGCTTGAGATGAACTTCTTTATCTCAGTGACACAGCTAATATCCGTACCTAGGATAAGCATGTCGTCCACGTACAGACAAACGATCATACCTCTTCCATCAGTAAACTTCGTGTAAACACACTTATCCGTATCGCTGACCATGTAGCCATTTGACCTTATAACTTTGTCAAATTTCTCATGCCACATCTTGGGAGCCTGTTTAAGACCGTACAAGGATTTTACCAACTTGCTGACTTTGTCTTCAAGACCCCTGATGACAAATCCCTCTGGCTGTTGCATGTAAATCTCTTCGGTCAGCTCGCCATTTAGGAAAGTCGTATTCACATCCATCTGATGTATCACCATCTTATGTATTGCTGCGAGAGCAATCAACATTCTGATGGTGATCATCCGGGCTACTGGAGCATACGTGTCAAAATAGTCAATCTCCTGCTTCTGAGAAAACCCCTTGGCTACCAACCTAGCCTTGAACTTGTCAATAGTTCCGTCTGCTTTCATCTTTTTCTTGAAGATCCATTTGCATCCGATGGGTTTCGCTCCTTCAGGAAGATCAACCAACACCCAAGTGTTATTTGAGGTGATGGAATCAATTTCATTGTCAATCGCCTCCTTCCAGAAAATTGCGTCTCTGGTCTTCATCGCCTCATCATAGGTAAGCGGATCAGCTTCCACATGATAGGTGACAAAGTCACTTCCGAAGTCCTTCGGCCTCCTCACTCGCTTCGTTGACGGCTCAGCGAGATCTGGTTCAACCGTTGTTTCAACAACAACATCTTCTTGGACCACATCTTTATTGAAGACCTGCGCACCCTCATTGTTCTCCGGAACATCCGTAAGAATAATATTCTTGTGCCTTGCAAATTTGTCTTCAAATATTTTGCGTCGCGAGATTCAATGATATGATTTGACTCAATATCAAAAAATCTCCGAGCATCATTCTTCTCGGCATACCCCAAGAAGATCGTCTTAGTAGTCCTTGTCCCAAGCTTCTGAATCTTCAGATCTGGAAGCTTGACATATGCCAGACACCCCACACTCGAATGACATTCAAGTTAGGTCTGACCTTGAACCAGAGTTCATGAGGAGTAACATCTAAAGTTGTATGAGGCACTCTATTTAGAATAAAAGTGGCCGTCAATGCAGCTTCTCCCCAGTTGCACTTAGGAAGACCAGCAGTCAACAACATTGAGTTAATCATTTCTGTTAACGTCATGTTCTTCCTCTCTGCTACTCCATTTGATTGAGAAGAGTACGGAGCCTTAGTCTCATTGACAATTCCATGTTCATTGCAGAACGATACAAATTCATGAGACCTGTACTCCCCACCTCGATCACTTCTTATCCTTTTGAGTTGTTGTCCAGTCTGCCGCTCAGCTTCGGCTCTGAACTCCTTGAACTTCTCGAATGCTTCGTCTTTAGCCTTCAGCAAGTAGACGAACGCATACTTTGAGAAGTCATCGATGAAGGTTATGAAATACTTCATCCTGGCCTTTGTAGAGAACTGTTTGAAGTCACAGATATCGGAGTGTACCAACTCCAGAAGATCTGTACTTCGATTAACCCGAGGAAAGGGTTTCCTTGTAATCTTTGTTTGAGCACAAACTTCACATTTCTCTACCTTACCCCTATACTTGGAGATAAGTCATAGACTAGATATTTTGTTTATTCGTTTACAATAAACATGTCCTAGCCTATTATGCCACAACTCAAGAGTATAAGCAGAATGAGTGACTTCATTAATCACATTAAATACATTGGACTCATTTATAAGCTGAATTTTGAACATTCCTTCGGTATAAAAGCTTTCCTGAAATATGTTCCTTTGATAGACATCACCATCTGGCCAGCATTGATGTCCATCCTGAGGCCTGCTTTGCAGAGTAGGCCTCCTGAGATCAGGTTCATGGCGATAGCAGGTACGTGCTTCACGCCTTGAAGCGTCAGAGACTTCCCCGAAGTCAGCTTCAATACCACCGTCCCGATCCCGAGCACTTTAGCTTATGCCTGGTTCGCCATCATAACCACTTCAGAAGTAGGTGTATAGGTGGAGAACCACTCCTTACTGGCAGACATGGCAGGAGGCTCCAGTGTCTACCCACCAGTCAGAGTCAGTCCTTACCGCATCAACCTGTGCAATCATAGCAACAATGTCAGTGATCATAGATACCCTAGGCTCTCCTTGCTCTGATTGCTTGGTTTTTGCTTTGCACTCATTCTTAAAGTGGCCCTTCTTGCCACACTTGAAGCAAGGCATTTGAGACTTTGGCTTCTTTTTCTTGATAGAAGTTCCCTTGACTTTTAGATTGTCAGGGTCCTTCTTCTTGCTGTGGAAAGCCGCATGTTTTCCCCTTGGTTCCTTAGTCTGAACCAGATTGGCGTTAGCCAATTGCTTGGACAGTGTGTCCACCTTCAGTTGAGCCCGCATCTGGTCCTCAACATATATTTCCTGCAAGAGATCTTCAAGGCTGATCTCAAGCTTCTTCCTATGCATGTTTGCATAGAACTTGCTCCACCCAGCGGGGAGCTTTGAGACAATCCCTCCATAAACAAGCTTGTCGGGGAGGGGCATCGCCTCGTCTTCCAACTTTTGTCGCAGTTTCAGGAACTCCTTCACCTGCGACAGCATAGACTTTTCGTCCTCAAATAACCACTTGTGATATTTTTCAACCATAAATATTTTACTGCGGTTCTTGTCTTCTTCGTAGAGTTTTTCTAGAGACTCCCATAGTCTCTAGCGATATTCTTCTTAGAATAGGATTCTGCAAGGGAATCCTCCATAGCATTCAGGCATAAGCAGCCTGTAAATGTTATTTTCTCTTCTCCAATTGGCCTGAAGTTTAGTAGTCGCAGAGATTGCGGCAGCAGACCCAGTATCTGGAACGGTAGGTTCCTCTTCAAGAAGCACGTGATCCACGTCTCTGAGTTGAAGAGTGAGAAAAACCTTCCTCTTCCATACTTGATAATGCTCTCCATCAAACTTTTTAATTTGCAAAAGTCAGTATTGAGGAGTGAAGCATTAACGTTTTCCATCGTAGCAATAAAGCTTTGAGATTGTTAGTACCGGGGCACAATTTTTCGATGGAAAACTGAGAATATGAAACAATTGTAAAAATAATGTTCCAACGCAACACTTCTAGGAAGGTTGTGCAAGTATAACGAAGATCTAAAATGATATCGTTATGATATTACGAGAATCTAAAAAGATTTTGTAATCACAGCAGCGAAGACGATGACAGGCGAGAGATGGAAGATGGCCTGCTGGGGTGAATGATCACCGTTGCTCAAAGCTTTATTCACCCTACACAAACAGCTTCCAGGAACCAGCAAGTTCGTCGGAGAACTTGGAACACTCCTGCTCTTCTGACTCCTCGGATGGACACGAACTCCCGTGCAAAAGCAACGCTGGTGCGGCGCCTTTCCTCTCTCTCTGGAAGGCTGCAGATCAGAACTGTGTTAAAGAACACGTCTGAATTCTCTGTTTACTTGTGCTAAAGAACACTTCGTAAACTTTCTGGTGGCTTCTCTTTCTATTTGTAATCAGCCTTGAGAGAGAGGATGCCTTATATAGGCCCTGCAGCAACTGGTCGGTTGCCACAAAGTTAGGGACGTGGTAATAACCACCCCGAACATGTAGCAACCGCCCAAAACATGCAAACGCACGTTCTGCTGCCAACTGCGCACACCCAACGCTCCTTGCACTTTGTGCGACAGAACACGCACTGAACTGCGCATACTGCGCGTACTGTACGCACTGCGCACACTGTGCACACTGCGCACACTGTGCAACCAGCGCAACCAGCAAACCCAGCACAATCCTGCGCAACCAAGCGCAACCCTGCGCAACCCAGCGCACCCAAGCGCAACCGAGCGCAACCTGGGCGCGCACCTGGCATGAACAACTGGACAGCACAACTGGACTTGCGCAACGTGGCTGCGCAAGTGGCTCGCACAACGAGAGCAACTAAAGTACACTATGCGCCTAGCGACGATGCTGACGTGCTAAGTGCAAAGTGCGCCAACAAAATGCCATTACGCCTCATGAGCCCATGAGACCGAGTCCGAGTCCGAGTCGCTAAGCCCCTACGGGGGCTTAGCTCCTATGGAAATAAATTTCCCAAGAGCAAAAAGCATGAATGCTTTTATTTTTGATTTTAGCCTTTTTTCCATTAGAAAAATAACCCCACATGGCAAACCCATGTGCACCTCCACACCACATGTGCATCTCCAATAATAGCAAAGCTAATATATAGAGATACAAACTCTTTGGCCTATCCGATGTGGGACTAAAGTTTCTAAAGGAAAGGCCAAAACTCCAACAAGACCAACATCCTCTTAACCTTTATCAATGTGATTGGGATTCTTTTAGGTTTTTCTAAGGGCACCACCCTTTTTGCTAGGGGCTAGCCCAAAATAGTTCAAGAATATTACAAGTTTGCCATCCAAAAATTTTGCTAGGGGCTAGCCCAAGCACACCTATAAATACCAATTTTTCTTTTCATTTTCTCTCTCCTTCTTCTCTTTTCTTTTCTCCCTCAACTATTTTCTTCTCTCCTTCTCTTAGGTCAAAGAATTAAAACCCTAATTCTTTTCTTTTCTCCCTACATTTTTGGCAAATTGTTCTCTCCCTCAACTCTAGGTCATTGACTTCTCCAAATTTTTGGTAAGTCATCGAACTAAAATATGTTTCATGTTTTAAACAAGAATTTCACATATAAAAGTTGAATTATGTGTTAAATGTAGAAAAATATTGAACATGGATCAACCGGGATCATCAAACGTTCCCGCCACGTCCGAAGAACACATTCCCGTAACGTCCGAAGACAACTTTGATGCATCGGAAGCTCTCTTGGTAACTAATTTGAACTTGTCATCAGATTTAAAATCGTGCTATGACACAGAGGACTGCCAACATTCTGGCAGTCCTGATCATAGATTAGGACTACCAGAGTGGTGGCAGTCCTTCACAGAAGAAGGACTGTCAGGACCCTGGCAGTCCTACAAATATGTAGGACTGTCAGGGTCCTGGCAGTCCTCTTCTGTGAAGGACTGCCACCACTCTGGCAGTCCTAGTCTATGATACCTGAACGCAGAGTTTTAGTCAGTAAAGGTGTTTGTAATTTATGAACACCAATTGCTGTACAAAATACAGACTTGTATTAACACAATTTGCTATTTATGGACACCAATCTTATGCACGGGCCTAATCTATGAAACCTATTTGCTTTAGGATGTTGTCTAATTGTACTAACCTTTAAGTTTTATTGTAGGACTTGAGATCTTCGATTTTGCGGTACCGGCTCCAATTGCAGTCAATGTAGCCCATTTTTTTGGACCGATCTATGTTTTGAATCAAGCGAGGGTGCGGTACATTGGTGTCGAGAAGTCGGACGGGAAAACAACATTGTTATAGTGATATCCAGATCGGCCCGAAATCGACCGCGACGACAAACTATGGTGGTGGGCTGTGAAAGAGGTGTGTGTTCAGAACGCACAAGAAAAACACAGTTATCCCAAGTAAAGTTCCAAGAAGAAATGTTGGAACGAAAAATATGGTTGTCCATTCACGATACATACTAGAAACGAAGAAGAAGGAAAATGGACAGTAGAAGTGAAGAATGGAACCCACAACCATGAGATTGCCGAGACACTATTGGGTCATCCGTATGTCGAACGGTTGAACAATACGGAGAAGAAGATAGTCGAAGACTTGTCCACCTCCGGAGTTGCACCCAGACAAATATATTCGTCATACGACATGAAGATGAGAAGAACATGTCTACAATGAAGTCAATATACAACGTCCTAGCTTCTTCAAACGCTGTCCGGACGAAATCAAGAATGGCTATACAAGAAGTGCTCAAGTTGCTTGTCGATAATCATTATGTTGAGTTCCATAGAAGATATCTCCAGAGTAATAAAGTATTATCAATCTTTTGGGCTCATCCTGATTGTACAAATTTGGCCAGGTCTTTTGCCGACGTGTTAGTCATCTACTTCAGATAAGTTTAGCATGTACCGAGCATGTATCGACGTTCCGGACTTGTCCAGAATGCCGACCGTTCCTAGATGAACAACATATACGCACGAGCCACCGCGTCGACCGTATCATCGTCCGTCATCCACCTCCATATCCGTGAACTGGTCCACCAGAAATGATAGAGGAATTCCGTACGACTTCTTGAAGCCTGGTAGAGTTGTAAAACTCGTAGCCGGAACTCCAAGGTGAGTTGAGACGAATTGACGATCTTCTCGTACCATTTTACGGATTTCTCATTCGTGTAATGTTCTTTGGTCATTACACGCCCGGTCACTGGCAGCTCCAATATCTGGTAGACGTCGTCAAGTGTAATGGTCATCTCTCCTGCTGGGAGAGAAATGTGT
>JANAVB010009440.1:0-31767 GCA_029216955.1 Iris pallida
ATAATACACCACACACACACACACACACACACACACACACACACACACACACATATATTATATATATATATATATATATTATATATATATATTATATATATATTTTTATATTTAAAATATATATATATATATATATAATATAGACACACCACACACACACACCACACACACACACACACACACACACACACACATATATATATATATATATATATGATATATATATATATATATATATATATATATATATATATATTATATATATATATATATATAAATATATATATATATATTATATATATATTTATTATATATATATATATTATATATTATATTGCATATATATATTTTTAATATTCAATTGTAGAAATTACTCACTGGGTTATAAAAATGAATTACCAATGTATATACATCTATATATCTATATGGACGCCGTTGGTCGGACTACCTGGCTTCATGGGCTTGGGTTTGGTTCTGGTCAAGTCCGGACTATTTTGGTACCACCGGGTCATCTAAAAGTCAATAATCTAATTAATAAATAATTAAAACATCTATACTAGTTAAGTTACAACTTTGTCTGATTTTTTAGTTAGGACTCACATATGGCTCGGCCCTCCCTACCATGGCTAAAACACTAGTCAAAGCACTCAACTACAATCTCCGTGGCAAAAAATTTAGTCATATTGTACTACAAATCATAATCATGACTAAAGCCTTCTATCATAGTAATTACTTAACTAAATATTTATAAAATTCCAAAAATTACCATTTAATTCATAAATAATAAAATAAATATTTTTAAAATTTTGGGAAGAGGGACTACAAATCTACCCACCATAAAAGAATTTCATCCTTGAAATTAAAATTTGACAGTTCTTTTTCCTCTATTATATCATTTGGATAAAAAAAAATTAAAAGTCCTTATCATTCCATAATCTCTCTAACTATATATTTATGTATCGTGAAGTTCGAATAGGGGATTTACCTCAACAATCACATCCCACCAAAAAAATTCGTCCTCACGGTACCCCTTTAACTTATATCCTTACCATCTTGATCAATTATAATATAAAACTATTCTATAGTCTAAAAATTTAATATTCACCTCGAAGGAACTTATGTATCTTTCAATGTCCACAGTCAAGTATACATAAAATCATCCATACAATCATAAATATTTAGTATATATAAAACCTCAACTCTAATCCTCGATTTTATAGTAAAATTTTGTAATTAATTCATCTAAACTAGAACTTTATTATTCCACTTCTATTCAGCCATTCAATTTCGTAAAGGCAAAAATTTCATCATCCAATTCTAATAACTTCATCAATGCCCTCAACATTTATTCACTACCAAAAATCATGTTGCATGTTGAGGATGTCTACCCACCTTTGATCATACTACTTCATCCAAATACAAATTTACCACAAGTTCTTATACTTCCAAAGTAAAATTTCATAATTTCGTATACGATTTGTTATTCCTTTAATACTTATGGTATCCATCATATCCCCTTCATTCACCAAGGCATTCAATATAATAACAAGCAACTAATTATAGCTTGCCTAAGGAATACTAACTTCTAGTAACCGCCTTCCCTTAAAATATGCTAAGATGTACGAACGTTCGTCACTCCAAAATTGAGAGCGACAAGAAACAATAACATGAGAAAGCAAAGAAAAATTTGTTGAGTGCGAAATACGAGGTTCAAGAACGACAGAGAATTCCAAATGAAGTGTCAAGACAGTTGCGGATTGAGAATCCTATTAGGTTTCATCCTAATGCAGGCTCGCTCGGTACAGTAACGTAACCGAGACGATATGCTCTTACCTGCATGGGCCACCACAAAAACTTGTCATGACCCACACCCGCTTCTCAGGATGCGAGTGTGTGCAAAAGATAGCTACGTATCAAGCGGACTCCAGCCCAACTCGAATACGTATACGCTGTCCAGAATAGGGTATCATGTCTAATATGGTAAGTTAAACTATATCTCAATCCACAAGAACAATATAAAATAAGAATGAACATTATGGTTCATGGTCTGCAACCCACTAGCATATATGTCTGATTAGACATCAAAGAAATAATATGAGTCTATAAATCTAGGCTAACAAGCAGAGAGCAAATAACGGATGTGAGTATATATCATGAAAGATACCTGAGTCTAAAGTAATCAACAACTATCATGATCAGCTAACTAACTCCGTGCAATAAACTAACTGAAGAGATCATCAGGTCCTCAGGGGACTAGCAAGATATAAAATATGTCTATCTAACAGTTTATCATGCATGAAGAAAATCTAGGATATAAGCAGAAAAGGACTAAGCAACTACGAAACATGAATATGTGAACAACTACGCATAAATGGACTGCTAGAAGAAAATAGATGAACAAGAAATCAATAGATAACCATACCCTCGCCCCTAGTATGGACTCGCAGGTTTGAACAAATCACTAACCCTCGTCCCTAGTGTGGACTTGCAGGTTAGTTCAAGGCAATCACCCTCGCCCCTAGTGTGGACTCGCAGGTGAGTTCAAACAGTCAACCCTCCCCCATAATGTGGACTCGCAGGTTATGAAATCAAAAATAAGATATAGCAGTTCAGTTATAATGCACTCATTCTATGATACGACTCAATCAAGCACATGTGAGAAACAGGTCCAATATGAACTAGAAGGCCAACCGTGAACAAGGACTATATCAATGAGGCAACTAAACTAGTATACATGATATGAGAAAACACATGTCAGCAATCAATCAAAATAAACTAGATAATGAAAGGAATAAGCATGTAAATAAAACTATAAAGAATGGCAAGGTATGCTTGCCTAGAGGTAGCACGTAGAACCAACAATGTCCAGTCAATCGACAAGCCATAAAAGTCAAACTCTCACAACAGTCTCCGAAGGTTGAAATAGATATTACCAATGTCTCATAATAGTCAAATTATCTAGGATAGCCCACCCATAAGTCCAATTATGGATACAGGGGTAAAATAGTAATTTCGGATCAAAACGATATCCACCGTTGGACCCGTTTGCACTGAAAAGTGTGCCAACATCTACGGTCTCTAAAGTTATCAAACTATATGTCTACAGGTCCATTTTGATGATAAGAACCCAACCACATGTCCAAAGTTGGATTCCGACAGGCCGTGCACAAATTTGTTTGTTGGATCGGGTCGCAGGCCCGCCAAAATAGCGTTCCGATCGATCTTCTCAGAATTGGACCAAACTTATCATACAGGACTAAAAAAATGAACTATCCTATTGGCGTAAGTTTCGTCTCAAGATGACGAATGTGCACAAAGTAATTATCTAGTTATAAATAGGTCGATACGGGGTATCTCGACGGATATGCTTCGATTTCGTCGTACACGCACAACGAAATTGAGTTTCGTCGAATCCCACAAATCGACAACGTCCATATGCGTCTTTTGATGCTCATGGGTTGTGACCACATTGTCCGGTTTGTCGGAATGCATGTCGTATCGGGAAATTTTCCTAAAAGTTTACTATTTTTTGAAAATGGTATTTCTTGATTTTTAAAACTGATTTCTTGAGACATATTAGACGAAATCAGAAACTACAAAAAGGGTCTTCAAGTCCTATAGGTTGTCTTCAATGTTTTTAGGTAGTTTTTTAAATCGTTGGCAGATCGGCTCTAATTTGCCTTCCAATTTGGGTCGATGGGCTGCTCTATACTCTATTTTGCAAACAGGATTTTATAGATTTTTGAATCAATTTCCTGGGCATCCTGGTAGGGTTTATGAAATTCTATTTGAAGGAGGTTAAAGATGATTATGTTGGAGTCGTACCTGAATAATCGGCTCAATAAACGGTCGACCGATCGTGGAGGAATCCCTTCGTGAAGGTGGCTTCGCTGTGTCGCTACTGTTGTGATTGGCTCTGACCCACACATGTTTCCCGGTCTCTCTGGCCGTGCACGACGGTGATCCCAGCGGTGGGTGGCTACCTTGGGTTAGGGGTGGTACTGGGTTTGGCAAGACTAGGATTAGTATTAGGGTCTTGTAGAAATCCCCTCTTTGCCTCTCGATATAATATACATAAAGAGGAGAAAGGGGTCAGCTCTGTGGGGAATTTGGGTGCTCAAGTTTGTTGGCCTTAGCTCAGGCTGGAGGGTTTCTTGGGTCGGGTCTCGGCTTGGGTAGCAAGCGCACTATTCACTATTAATTCTTGTAATATATAACTTGTCATATGTAAAAATTGGGCATGGGTATACTTGGACCTGATGTCATCAAGCTCTGTTTCTTAAGGGACATGGGTATATAGCATACATAAATAACCTATACTGATGTCTTCAAGCTTTGGTCCAAATATAATATCAATCCTGGTTATCAAGTTATATCTCTATGGACACACACAAAAAGAAGAAATAATGTTGTCTTTTCTTATTGGCGTAAGGCACGAAAAATCGAATATGCCAGAGAGATCCTGCACTGAGGATCCCCGATTATAAAAAGAATTCTAGGGAATGGGACGATGGAGATCGAGCGGCAGTTGCTCCTTTACTCCGTTGACACTACGATCTACAAAAGTGGGAGAAAACCTAAGAAAATTGCTAACTCTCGGCTCACTGGTAAGAAGGACAGCAATTTGGCTCTTAAAATGCTCTCCATTTTGTCCATTTGAAGAGGTATGAGACCCCTATTTATAGTCATTTTGTACTGAAACGGCTATTATGCGCCCATAGAGGAAAATATACTAATTTTCCATGTGGGCGTATAGACTTCCTTTGGACGCATAAGTGTAGGCGCATGAAGGCTGCATGATCATGGGGTTGACGTGGCCGCATGCTTCGGTGCATGACTGCTCGTGGAGATTGACGTGGCCGCATGCTTCGGTGCACGACTGGTCGTGGATGTTGACCGAGTCGTGGAGCTATCCTGACTTAGGCGCATAGGTTGAAATAGGGCTATGCGCCCCCCTGTGGAGGAGCCGTATGGGCACATAAGCTTTGCTGTGAGCGCATAGGGATGGGAGCATAGGCTTTGCTCTGTGAGTGTCAGCCACTCTCTAGCTTGGGGCATAGTAATCCTTGACTTGGGTGCATAGCTCAGTTCTGGCTTGGGTGCATAGCTCATTTCTGACTTGGGCGCATAGCTCATTTCTGGCTTGGGCGTATAGAGGCTTCTTGATTTGGACGCATGGGTACTTCCCGACTTGAGATACTGAAATTTTCATGCTTCTACAAGCCCCTTTAAAGTTTTTGATACTCGAACGAGTTCAAAATACTTTAAAAGAAGCATGGAAGACTGTCTGGGCGCATAGTAAACTCCTAATTTGGGCGCATAGAATTTTGCCAGGCTGTCAAAAAGATGGTTGTTGAGATCTTCCTCGAAAATTTGAACGGACAGATTCATCGAATCGAAATTTGAAGAGGTCCAACCTTCGTGCGTTGTCCACATCAGCAAGTAGTAGCCGCATAATGTGTAAAAGACCAAGTCTCCGTGTGGGCGCATAGGCTATAGTCGCATAGTCTATGTGGGCACATATAGACCTGTCAATGGATAGTCAAAAATTCGAATCCGATCCGATTCCGTATCCGAACTTTCGGATATTTTTCGAAATTTCGGATATCGGATTCGGATATCAGATTCGGGTATCCGAATATTTTTCGGATATTATCCATTTTCGGATACGAATTCGGATATTAAGGTATTCGAATCCGTTAATATCCGATCCGACTTTGAATTGCAAATTTCGGATATCGAATTCGGATATCGGATTCGGATATCCAAAATTTTATATATATTATAGTATAATATATATGTAATATATATTAATTAATAGAGAAGATTAAAGTATTTTATTCTCAACTAACTTTTACATAAAATAATTATAATATAATTTATATATAATAGTAATATATATTAATTACAATTTACAACATAAGAAGAAAGGACTCAAATATGTAGAGAAATTGAATTTGGTTTTCGGATATTCGGATAATAACTAAATTTTTAATATTTGATTTCGGATATTCGGATACTAGCATTCAAATTTTTTAGCTAATCGGATCGGATATTATCTGATATCTGTTAAACTAGACGGATACAAATTCGGAGTGTCAAAGGAGATCCGTTCGGATATCGGATCGAATTCGGATATTACAAAAAAATTCGGATACGGATACGGATATTGTTCTGTCCGTACCGATAAGCATCCGTTGACACCCCTAGGCGCATAGCCTTTCCTCCATGCCTATAAATAGGCCTTAAGGAGAGAAAAAATTCATTCTTCTCTTTTCCTCAAAAACTTTCAAGAGACACTTCATCTCCTCTCTGCACGAATCATGTCTCCCAAGGCTGCCAAGAGATCTGCGAAGGCAAAGAAGGCTGTACCGAGCGGTTCTCCTCCTCAACGTCCCTACTAGTCCAAGACCCGACTCTGGGTGAGGCTATGCTTCAAAAACAAAGTCTCGAGAGTTAATTTGCGACGTTCGGACTCTTCTCTGCTTGGGCGTATAACCTTGATATGCGCCCAAAGCAATACACTTCTGTGAGCATTTATATGCGTCCACAGAAGCATGCGCCCACACACTATCGTATGTTATGCGCCCACACGCTGTTGTGTGTTATGTGCCTACGCAGAATGCTTCCATGCCTGAGCGTTGTTATGTGCCTGAACTGTTATGCGTCTACATGCTTATTGAATGTCATGCGCCCACTTGTAGCACATATCTTTTGAGGATTTTATGCACCCGTAGGCAGTTCGGGCGCATAACCCTTTGGGCGCATAGGATTTCTCTAGCACTTAGTTTCTTTCTCTGCAGATTCTAAGTCTGACTTTCTTCTTCTGTCTTTGCAGTTGACATGGTCGTCTCGAAACTCGATGGAATTCCTCTTGGCTCTACTCGCCAAGTTCTCGGCACAAGCCTCGTAACTAACATGATTAGAAATGTTCATGCCAAGATCAGTCATGACCAGCCTTCGGTACGAATGATCGCTATACTCGAACAGGATAAGACTTCCTAAAGCAGATGATGAACAATGAGAAGTTCGTGCTTGGAGGGGCGCGGAGCTTCAAGAGACCGTACTTTCTGTTCGATGACAGCCTGAAGTTTAAGGGTGACGAGCTGAAATATTTAAGGGACCCTCTGGTGGTCAGATTAAATGACCTGAGAATGTGGTTGTCGTCTATGGAATACCAATACCCTCTGTCGGCGTTTACCAACTTAGCTGTCCGAAGACAAATGAAATGGGATCTGAACCCTGAACTTTATGGAGTCATTTTTAGCAAGATCCAATTTAACTCTGGTGACCGGAGAAAAGACACCTTCAAGTGTGTCAAGGGCTCCACATCATATTCCACGAGGGGGCTGTATCCTGGGGCCATAATAAACGACGTTCCAACTGATCTTCATCCTTATGCTACCGAGACCCTCTCCAATCTGATGATGTCAAAGAAGGAGTCATATCCGAAAGGGAAGCTACGGATGGAAGGTTGGAGGTGCTCTGTCTCATTCTGGAAGTGGCCTTACTGAATGGGTGCTTTCGACCTACGAGGAAACCCTAAAAGCTGCTGGCCTATTTTATGTCGTTAGAGCCACCCAACATGGCATAAAAGTGAATTGGCCTATGTTTATCGCATTGGTGGAGTTGTAAATCATTACACCTATACTTTCTTTACTCCTGGTGGGGAGATGGGTTTGGCTCTACATGAAATGCAGGCAATATCAAAGATGCCCAGAGGAACGGAGCCATACGAGGAATATATTCCTTGTGATGATGAGCTTTTCGATTTGGAGAAGGAAAACCCTGAGATGGTGGGAGTGTACAAAGAGTTACTCTTTTACTTCTTCATCTGTCACAGGATCACAAAGAAGGGCAAGACCGAGGGGGCCATTCCTCATACGAGGTCTTGGACTAACTATGTCTTCATTAAGAAAGAGGAAGAAGACGGCTCGGTCTTTTTCTCAACTCGCAAGCCCTCAATGAAATCTGAGATAGAGCAACTGATGACAAATCACCAGTAGATACCGACGACAGCGATGATCTGGAAGGACAATCCCCAATTTATCACTTCTTTTGGCAGGCTGAGTTTAAGTTGTCGGAGAAGGCTGTATTGGCCGCCTTTCTGATGACGTAGCTCCGCGACTGTGTAGTCCCTTCGAGAGGATGAGCCGGGGTATGATTCTTCCGGCTGTAAGACTGGTGTTCGGACACCGGCTCGCTATGCTTCCTGTAATGGTCTTCGCCATCCAACGAGGTTTACAGGACTTTACTGCAAGCGCGGTGATGCCTGATGGTAGAAAGAACTTTGGCAGGACTGAACTCTCCTTTTATTATTTAATGGGATGGCTGGTGTTGTACTGTCCCAGATTAATGAATGTTGGGTCGATGACAGACACTTTGGCAGGAGACGCCTTTCTTCGAAGGTTCCGTGACGTAGACTGGGCCGTCACGGGTGTACCCGCTTGTAGAAGGGCCTTAAGATTCCTTCAGAACTATGAGTTCTTCAGGGTATCCCCCATTCGGCAGTGGCCGCGCAGGCGATACTTTAGTAGATGAGGGTGCACTTACTACGAGCTTGAATCTTGGAGCATTCCGTTGGCTCCATTCTATCAGGCCTTCTCATCTGGAGCTCAGTGATAGGAACCACACTTTCCTAGAACCTTATCTGCCAAGTCATTTTGCATGACAGTTTGGGTATAGGCAACTTCTTCTGGGCAACCCTAGACCGTATCTGGAGTCGCTAGGAAGTTTGATTGACGGGGCACGTACATGGGGCTATTACAACGCTGGATGCACAAGGGCAATTTTTACTTTGCCAGAAGATAAACCTGAAACTCATCTGCTCTTTGCTGCTGCAATGTTTTATACTCAGGTCAATACCTTTAATCCTCGGTATGACCGTTTGCAGAGTTTAGTATCGGGGACTAGGCCTGCCCCCACTCTTGTCGATATAGGACGAGCCCGAGAAATGAGGGGCAATAGGAGGGAAGAAGTTGCACCTGCAGAAGACCTAGCAGCACTACCAAGGAGAGCAGCTCTCGAAGTGCCGGTTGCTACAACACCACAAAGGAAAGCTATTGAAGAGGATACTTCTCTCCCTGATCTTCCTCAAAAATGAAAAGCTTCGACTGAACTGGCTCAACAGTCGACTTTTAAAAGGAAGAAGAAATTTGTTGTCAAAGGTGTAAAGAAGGTCAAGGATGTGGGTGTCAGCTCATCTCCTCCCAGAAGATCTTCTCGGCAGACCGGGAGAGGTGGAACGACATCGCGGGCCGTTACCATTCGGGAGGTAGATCCCTTCCTAGACTCCATAGCCGTTTTGGTCAAACCGTTAGAAGCTTTCTCACCATTGCGTTTGTCCTTTGCACAGGACCTCGAAGTTGCGGTTGAGGCAGGTACATCCTCGTCTGAGGAAGTAGATGTGACAACAGTGTCCCCTCCTCGTCCTCGACCGGCAGACGACGTTCAGCCTTCCCAAGTCAAGGAGGCTGAATCAAAGGATGATCAGGGCGAATCGGATTATGGTGGCGACCAGAAAGTCAGTCCCTCCTACGATATCTTTTTAGGGGCTATGGCTGAAATCGGGGCTATATGAAAGAGTTAGACGAGAATCAAGTCCAATCGGCTCACCCTCCCGCGGGTATGTTATCTTTACACCTCTTTTCGGATGAGATTTTTTTACTTCGATTTTGTGTGCTCCTGGTGAGGCTGACTGCCATTGTGTATTCCCTTGTAGACAAGAAGAATGAACCATGTATAGAGATAGCCCAAGGCATTGGAGGAGAAAAAGAGGTTGTCCCTGGCTACTCTGGGATTGTTGGTGCGGAGGACTCTGTCAATAAGCCGACATTGGCTGCAGAATGAGAGGTTGAACAGCCTCATGAGATGGTCGTTGCTGAATCCGCTTCCGGTCCATCTGGGGCCGTAGAAGATATACAGTCTGATGCTTCTCGGGGCCTTGACATTATTTTCCTTGAACAACCTGGGCCTGCCCTTGGTGCCCTGGTAACCAAGGTTAATGACATGGTCCAAGTTGGCGCTGAGCATGCCGAAGGTACAAAATTACAAATCTTTCGCACTTTTTTGGGGTCTTCTTTCCGTTGCTGATATATATATTATTTTCTTGTCAGGTTCGGCTTCTTGTCAATCATCTCTTCCTGGAGCAGAAGATCATCATCAAGCTTCCTTCCCGACGACCTCCTCCGAAGACGACGAGATGGCCCAGGAAGTCGTCAAAGCTTTCCATTCTATCCTGAAAGTAAGTTCTGAACCAGAATGTCGCTTTTGGCTCTGTAAAGGCCGTTGCTGAATGTCAAGTGGTGGCCCTTGAGAGCATCGCCGGCTACGAGGAGCGGGCTAATGGTCTGAGGAAGGTTCTGAATGACTTGGAGGACTGCGTGGCCAAACTCAGAGAAGCCAAACAATGAAGCCCGACATCGCTGTTTCGTGAAGAAGACGAGGCTTTAGTCGTAGCTCTCGCAGAGGAGGAGGCTACTTTCCATGCCAGAAAGGATGCCCTTGCCCAAGAGATCAGCGAATTGGCTGATCAGTATAAGCAGTTCAACGTCGCGAGTGAGGCTCGTGTTGCTTTGAAGAATAAGCTGGCTGTCCAAATCACTGAGAAATATAATCACATTGTGCAGATCCAAAATGAGATTGTCCAACTGGAGGCCAGCTTCAGGACAGTTGTGTCTGAATAAGAGGATTATTCGGTTCACGCTGCCGTGACTGCCACAACTTTAGACCAATTAAAAGAATAGCTGGTGAAGTTGGAGGGAGAGCATGTGAAACTGATCCCCTTCCAGGATGAAGCTGCCCGACAGGAAGAAGCACGCCGTCGTGCTACTGCCAAGTCTGAGACCGAGATTACGGCTCTAAGGGATAGCATCAATCGGTTGTGTATCCCTTAGATCTTCTTTTGTAATAGGCTCAATTAGCCGTCAAGACTCTTGTATCTTTTTCTTTTCTCTGTCTTTTAATAGACGTTTTTAATAAAGAATCTTTTGGCTTTCAAATGAATGAAGTTAGTGAAATATCAAAATTAGAGGTAATATGGACGTAGTAAGGATATTTCTGGTGGGTATTCTGCTGGAGAATTGGATGTGGACTCATTACCCATTTTATATTCAAGGTTCTTGAATATAGATAATAAGTTGAAAGAAGCAGCTAATAGAGGTAATGTGGATGTAATAGCAGAGAATGTTTTATACCTCGACCGGAGATAATATGGACGTGGACGGGTATATAACATTTAAATGGGAGTCAGTAAATAATCCAGAGGTCATATGGACGTGATTATCTTTGACGAATGTTTTGCTCAGAGGTTATATGGATGTGGCAAAGCATTTCTTAATTATCCCACTGGGGAAATAATTATCGAAAAATAGTTCAGATTAATATGGATGTGACTGTTTTTGTTAGACTAAGTTTGGACAGAGTCCAAAATGAAAATAACTCCACTGAATAATCTTTTTTAGAGAACCTATTATCCATGGCATTTTCAAGACTCTTGAAATAGGGATAATAGTTAGGTGATTTTTTGAATCACATAATCATTGCACTGTATATTTATATTATTAAAATAGGGTATATGTGAACGTTGTACATGAAGGTTACACATAAAATTTCTTCAGGAACTTGTCGTTGATCGGCATCATAAGCAAGTCACCATCAGGCTTGGTTAGTCGATATGCACCGTTAGAATACTCTGATTCTATAATGAAAGGACATTCCCATTTAGGCTGGAATTTTCTTTTTGTCTTGTGCGTCATGAACATTGGTCTTCTTACTGCTAAGACCAGATCACCAACTTGAAAGATTTTTTTCTTCACCTTTTTATTAAAGGCTCTAGAAAGGCGTGCTTGGTATAGCTCAATACGCTATTGAGCTAAGAAGCGTTTTTGTCTAGCGCTTCCAGCTCTTGTAGTCGTAGATGGTAACTTTTTTCAACAGTCAACTCACTGGCTAAGGCTACTCGAAGAGGGAGAATCTGGATTTCTAGGGAAAGAACTGCTTCACTCCCATAAACCAGAGATAATAGCGTACTGCCTGTTGGAGTCCGGACCGTTCTACGATAGGCCCAGAGACATTGGCCGAGCTTCTCATTCCAGTCGCGCTTGTTTGAAGACACAAACTTCTTCAGAAGTTTGATGATAGTCTTATTGAAGGCTTTTGCTAATCCATTATCCGTTGGATTGTAAGCAGTAGAGGCTACATTCTGAATTCGATTCTTATCGCAGAACCGATAGAATGCATGGCTCGTGAATTGTGGACCATTATCATGGATGATCCTGCGAGGTAGGCCAAAGCGGTAAATAACATGATGTTTGACGAAACTGATCACGTTTGACGTCTTTACTTCAGTGAACTGTATAGCTTCCGCCCATTTCGAGAAGTAATCAGTTATAGCTAGGATAAACTGATGTCCTCTGGAGGATGGCAGGCTGATTGGGGCGATGACGTCCATACCCCAGGCTTTAAAAAGGCCAAGATGCCACCGTCGGGTATAGAAACTCTGAAGGTTAATGAATAAAATTGGCATGGAACTGGCAAGCCCTACACTTCTTTGCATATTCAACAACATCTGCTATCATCATGGGCCAATAATAACCTATTCGTCTAAGGCAATCTTGTAATTTGGGGCCTGGTTGATGTGCATCACAAATTCTGTCGTGAGCCTCACGGAGTGCATGTTTGGCTTCTGTGTATGATAAACATCGTAACAGTAGCCCATCGTAAGAGCGTCGGTACAGCATTTTGGTAGCTGTATTATAGTAAAACCTGAAAGATCGTCTTTGGACAGACATTGCTTCCTTTGGGTCCTCAGGAAGGATTTCGTAGATAGCATAGTCTATGAAAGGAAATCTCTAGTCTTTAAAGTCGACGTTTGTTTCTGTTGCGTAACTATGATGAATATGCAAGGCATCTTTCACACAGAATAACTCTCGACCAAACACTGTGATCGAATGCTGAGTGTTGACAAGAACGGTCAGGGAAGCAGCATGATCGGCTAAAGCATCTGCTTCTATATTCTGTAATCCCGGCACATGCTTGATGAAGAATCCAACGAAGATAGAAGCCAATTCGATTGTCACTTTGTGATATGGGATGAGATCTTCATGACGAACTTCATAATCCCCTCGGATCTGACTAATTATTAGCTTAGAATCGCCGAAAGCTTCTAGATACACTACAAGAAAAACGACGATTCTTGACGGTTTATAAGTTGACAGTCATCGAAAACCGTCAACAATAGTGGTTATCTTGACGGTTTTAGGCTTACGTCAAGAGAGGCCACATTTTATGTTAGTTTAGCAATTTTATAGTATAATAGTTGACTGTTTAAGATGATCCGTCAAAAACCATCAATTTATTTATTGACGTTTTGGTGATAACCGTCAAAAAATGTATGTGCGAAAAACTTGACGAGATTTTTTCAGCTGCCATTTTAGTAATTTTTTTAAATCTTTCATATTTGTTGACGGTTGTGGTTCTTTTTAATCGATGAAGCCAGCAAAATTTTTCTCGATCATCCTCTTCATTTCCTCCTCTTCCCCTAACCTTGTCCTCCCTAAGAGAGAGCCCCCTACTCCTCTCCTCTAAAGATCCTCCCACAGAGCCACTCCCCCACTCCTCTCATCTTACTTCTCCATCTCAAAACCCTAATCCCCAAATCCATCATATGCCATCCCTAAACCTAATCCTAGATCCGGAGGGAAGGGGATCTTCAAATCAAAGCTCCCGTGAGCGATGGCACGTCGGCATCGAGCTCCGACGGGTGATACCAGGGTGTCTCTCAGTGGAGCACCGGTGAGATCGTTACAACATAGATTTCTTGCAGCATGTTCGGCGTGGTCATTGCTTCCCCCTCATTCGCATGCCCTGGCCAACCATGAGCTGCTGGAGCTGGCGCGCATCATCACCTACGATGGCAACAACGTGTTGTGGAGCCTTAACGCCCCTCCTCCCCCACCTCGCGGATGCTCCGGCGGATCATCGTCCAGGAGATGCTGACCTTACGGGGCTGGGCGCCATCTATGAGCTCCAGAAGGGCAAGGTGAGGGCGATGGTGGCGGATCATCAGGTCGATCATGCCTCATGCTTAAGATCTGAGGGCACATGAAAATCGTAGTGGTAAAGTCACCAACTTGCATGGTATTAACATGTTCAGAATATTGCATTTTCTCAATAGCCATAGAACCTGTTAGTAATCTTTACATTTTTTACTACAGAACCTGTTCAGAATTCTGCCTAGTTTACTAACTTGTCCAATATTTTTGCCTATATTTTTGCTTTGGTCACCGAGTAAAACCAAAATCTTCTAAATTTCGGCTGAAGAATCGGTAATATTGGATATGGTATTTAAAATTTGCTAGTATCACAAAGGATATGTCCCTCAAAAGTTTCTGATAAAGACTCTGTTGTTGTTACAGAATTGGTATTTTCCTATATTGGACGGTTTCGACCAACACTAAGCTTCAGATGGCATGCACATAACCTAAAGCTCTTAACTTGCCAAAGTTAGCTGAGTTTTTTGATCTTTGCATATTGAAAAAATCTATTATGCAAATTGTGTAAATCGGGGCCAGCATATTGGAAAAATCTATTGTACAAATTGTAGCCGGTACTTCACCAGACACACTAAGGAAATTGGGAACAGTGAATAGCACTTATAATCCACACCTTACACGGAAAACATTATTAGTGTTCCTTTTTAATTGTATCCAATGTTCTTTTTCATTTATGAATGTATTAATCAAAAAATTATATATTTCTCTGCTGAGTAAATTAAATGGTCCAAATGTCTTTGAGCTCTACTTTTCTTATGTTCAGAATATTGCATTTGGTGCTTTTACTACAGAACCAATTAGTAATCTTTACAGAACCAGTTTAGAATATTGCATTTTGTGCTTTTACTACAGAACCAGTTAGTAATCTTTACATACAATTGCAAATAGATGTGGACTGAAGGTGCGAGATGTGTTGACATATTGAATATACTGCCATCATTGATATCCTTGCTCATGTTGAACGCCACTTTTAGTATTTATTTGACCTGTATAATTGTTATCACTATTTATTGACGTTTATAATTGTTATATAAATTCTTCCACTTGTATCACAATTTTGAATTAACCAGATGGGTACATAAATATGGTTCTTCTTGTGTTCATTTACTTGAGTTAATCATATATTCAGGAAAAAATATGGATAACAAACTATAACAATGCATCATACTGTGTGTATATGAGATATGTTATCTGGTAATCATGGAATATTTTGCTTATGCAGCCATTTATGAGAATTATAACATTTGCTATTTTTATGGACCTTTGGCCTTCTACAGGGGGTTCATTCCAAATTTTGGTCGGCTAGGATCATGGAATGTGATTATGTTTTTGACCTTGGAGCCGGTAACAGGGGATCTTAAACTTAAATCAGACTGTTGCATACTGTTCTTGTTATAGGTGAAATTGTGTCAAGGACAAATTAGGCTTATTATAAGTAATACTTGGTTCAATCTTATTGTGAAGGAAATAAGGAAGGCCACTTAATTTAAGGGAAAAATGTCATTTAGGGACGTCGGAAAGGCAATAATGTTCACTTAGTTTAAAGTAATCTGGAAGGCAATACTGCTCACTTAGATAGGTGATCACAAATATTCATTCCCCCAAACCTCCCACTTCTTTAAAGTTCGAGAGTTCCTAAATTAGGAATACTCTTCTGAAATTTGCCCCTTGTGCATTTTGTGGGGCTAGTTTTGGCATGAGATATAGCTTGAAATTCTTATTGAATTATTGAAATTTAAGAACTAAGCAAGAGATGATGAGATGGGGGTAACGACAAGATTCATCTTCAAAAGAAAATCGTTTGATTGTTGTGCTAATATAGATGGACAAGATAACTAACTACAGGATGCTGAATCGCTGATGTACTTAGTGAACTTAAATTCCTTTTCCTTGTATAGGGGACTACCGTACATTGACAAATAATATGAGGCTAATTAGTCTTCTGAAATTTGGCCCTTCTGCATTTTGTTGGGCTAGTTTTGGCATGAGATAGCTTGAAAATCTTATTGATAGCTAAAGTACAAATGTTGTATTCCCCCTAGAGGATGCTGAATCACTGATGTACTTAGTGAAGTTAAATTCCTTTTCCTTGTATAGGGGACTACCGTACATTGACAAATAATATGATGCTAATTAGTCTTCTGAAATTTGGCCCTTCTGCATTTTGTGGGGCTAGTTTTGGCATGAGATAGCTTGAAATTCTTATTGATAGCTAAAGTACAAATGTTATATCCCCCCTTTTTTTCTTTTGTTCTTTTGACCTCTTTCACCTGAGTTATCTTATACTTATGTTGTTTCACTTCCATGAATGACTCATTATGATAGTTATTGGCCTATTGTATCAGCTCTTTGGGAAGTGCTTCTACAATCTGCTTTGTTGCTACCTTTTATGTAACTCATATATATTTCTTGATTGCTTAGCATGGGTATCTTATGTTTTAGATTTATTAAAGATTAAAAATTTGACGTCTCCAAATTGGACCCAATGGTTGCTATACAGTTATCTTCTTTTCAGTAACTTTTCTTTTTTGACTAATAAAATTGCAATCAAGATCCAAAATGTGTGTTTTCCTTGTGGTTATACTAACCCCTCCAATTCTTTTCATACTATTTTAGCCACTCTCTCCTGATAATCGAGCATTAGTAAGAGAATGCAAAGATATGAAAATTGACAGAGTATACATAGGTTCAATGTTTAAATTCATAAGTTATTTTCATGATATCAGTGATTTTGCAAAATGAGATAATATCATTTTGCTTCTCATAAACATGCTTGGTTCATCTAAGAAATAGCTCGATTAATGATGGGATATTTTATGTTTAAGTTGTTTAGTTTTGTATTAATTTGTTCAAAGATTATTTCATTGGTTGTTCTATTTCAGGATAGTTGGGCACTTTATCTTGTTCTAATTTTTTTGTTACAAGTTTATATGAATATGCATCTTAATGCCACTTGCATCTTAATAGCTCGATTAATTTTCAGGAACGCACATTGGCTAACCTGGCAGTCCCTATTTGACACTAGTATGCACAAGACTGGCCATATACCTCCTTTGTAAAGAGAATGTTCAACTGTGGATTGACACAGGTATTATTCTTCTATCAAATGTAAGTACATGACAAGATTTGGAATCACTTTATATTTGGTTAACATTCCTTTATGATTACTTTAGTGTCAAATCTATATTTGGTGGCGAATGGCCAGCTTAGCATTCCTTTGAGCCTTTAACTTTAGTGTCAATTGTAAGTCGCTAACTCTTCAAGTTCAAGCTTCAAAACAGTTTACATGTTTCTCCATTTTTTTTAAGTTTTGGTCCTTTTTTTCTTATGTTCATCATACGATCATAGTGTTACTCCATCTCTGTCAGGCTAATAGACCAAAAGAATCCCTGTTTATGAATTGGAATTGAGTACTTAGCATTCTGTTATAGATTATCTATAGTGTATTGTAAAACGGAATTGGATGAAATTTTCCTCTTTTGCCCTTAATTAGAAGTTCTATTATGGATTATATCATCAAAATCATTAGAAAAAGAATTCAATGATTTATACAGACCTCTTTGGACTATAATAATTTCTTTCCTGTTGGATTATAACTGATAGAAATGACAACAAGGCCTACAAGTCAACAAAGTGAACAAATTCTAGTCTCAAATTGCTCACAAAAAATTATATAATGTATGATAGTGGTTAGTTTTTGATGATGAATTATATCGGCCATTGCCTTGGCTTTAAGTGGCAGCTTGCAGGCCTGTTTGGGCTTGCATTACATTGTAATGCAAGCAGCAATGCAAGCAGCGACAGTAGCCCAAGCAGCAGCAACTTGCCAAGGCAATTGTTTGCCTTGGTGTTGCAGCAAGCATTGGCTTGCCTTGGCCATTGCCTGTTTTTGTATTAGCAGAGCAGTAGCATGCAGCAGCAGCAGGCTCTTTGAGCATTTGTAATAGCAAATGTAGCAGCAGTAGCAGTAGGAGCAATGCAGGTATTAATATTATGATCATTTGTATGGTTGCGATTTAATTAGTTTTGATTTAAAAGTTTACTTGGTTATAGAATAATTAGTAAGGGCTATTTTCAAAATTCCTTATATAGATTTAGTATTATAATTTAGATAACAAATATTTATTTCTCTTTATCTAGTTAAGCCTAGGGCTTAATATATGAGTAATTCTATACATGAACCATTCTCAAAGAGCCTCTCATCTCTACTCGTGCATTCCTTCTTCCATCATGAAGGCCACCACCCCCGACTCCTTCCACCCTCTCCTGGCCGACCCTCCGCTGCAGCAACCTGACCACCATTATCCTGTCCATCACACCCTCTTTGGTGCCCAGTTTCCTCCACGACAACTCCATATGAGCGCAACACCCAGTTGTGTCACCATGCACAACATTCGCCGTTTCGCTCATTGCCATTAGTCGTCCTCGACGCCAACGTTAGTCATGCTGCCTCTATTCATTCATGCCGAAGACCACTTTGCACGCCTGCAATGCCTTTCATCCCTTGCTCGAGTAGTCGAACAGATGAGCGACGCCGGCCTCCATCGTAAAAATCTGCTTGCCATGACTTCGACCAACGATGAAACCACCATACTGTCGGATACCAAGAGGAAGCCAGAGTCGAGGCACGCAATTGGAGAGAGAACCCCGACCTCCGCATAACACCCGCAACCATCGGGATCCCTTCCGCCACCGACTCCCAGTGCTGGAAACGAGCTGTCCGCTGTCGCCCTAACTGGAACCCTCGCCCCGACCGGATCTCGACTGCCGTGTCCGATCTCCGCTGCGAAAACCCTTCCCGCGGCCAGCCGCCATAGCCCCGCGAGCGGCCGCGCCTCCCGAGCCGCCGCCCACGACGAGCAGCGACCCCTCTTCCCGAACCCGCCGTGCCTCCACCAGGATCTAGGTGCGAGCCTCCCCGACCATCCTCTCCGCCAGATCCGACGCCGACGGTCACGACTCGCCGGCGCCACCCTCCAATCCTCCGCTCGGTAAGCCCATCTCTCTCTCTCTGTTCTCTCTTCCAAATAATTCTGAGTGGAGAGAGAGAGAGAGAGAGTAACTTTGACATTATTGGTTAAGTTGAAATGGTCCGGGCTCAGTCCCTGGGCCAAGATAAATAAGTATTGGTATTTTGACATTATTTGGGCCTTAGGCCTTGGCTTTAGGATTGGGCTATGATTTTTACATATATTTTTAGGTTGTACCGAATAATTATGGGTTGTGTATAAGTGTAGTTTATTTTTACCATAATATTACAAGTTACATTTTGTTATCTTCTGGACCATTGTGTTGGGCTTAAAACCTTTTTGTTTTATAAATAAATATTTTGGAGCTTATATATTGTATACAGTTGATTTATATAGTGGTTATTGTTAAATGAAATTTTATAATTTCTATAAAAATATAAATATTTTTGTAATATAAATATATTGTTATATTAGTTTTACCTACTATGAATTAGGGTTTTATTATATTTTTTATGTTATAAAAAGGAATATATAAATATTTCTAAAATAAGTTAGTAAATAAATGGCCTCCTCAAAAGTTGTATTGGGATTAAAGGGATAACTCCTATGTGTTAAATATTTTATCAGGCTTAAATAGAGAACAAAAAGAATATAAGTTAGTTAGATATATTTTTATATTTTATAGTTACTTAGACAATCCTAATATTATTTTTCTAACTATATAGTTAATTGATTAGTGATTCTACTAGCTAACTAGTAAATATTTCTAAAAACGTTATATATACATATATACATCATGAAATTACCTTCGATTATAAATCTCAAATTGTGACTAATCATATTCCTTTTCTGGCGAATACCGAAATCCTTCACATATACCCTAGGCTAACCGGACTACGCTGGACCCAACAAGATGGTTGTTTTACCAGCAAAGGACCACAGGCAAGTACACTTTCTGATTGCTTTCGATTCATAGTAGTCTTTTCATTTCATGTTTATACATATATCTTGCTGCTTGTTGACACGCTCGTCACACGAAGTAGTCGGGAGGGGAAATATCTTAGTAGACATGTGGACTACCCAGAACTATCCCAATATGTCTAATCTTGACTGTTAGCAGCTGCACACGACACGTGCAAGGTGCCGTATTTACCCCTAGCCGTTTACATGTCGAAAAGGATATTTCACACCACATAGGTAGTTGTCTTTTGTTAGTTTTTACTTGTCTTCTTCACAACTTGTCATGTCGTCAGTTACTTTCTAGTTTTCATATCTCATATGTTATTTCCATGTCTTATTAATTCTATTGTGTTTTTGCATTGTCGTCGGTTTGTGTACTTGTTCCATTCCTGACTGGAAACCAACATTTTTTAGGTTAGCCGTGGATTCACTTAGCTTTGGGAGATACGGGTGTACTTGCAGACATAAACCTAGAAATAGATAGCAGTGGTATTATTTTCATTAAATGTATAAGAACATTATATTTTCCTTCCAATATAAATCTTGTAACTGTTGTAATAAATTTTAGAAGTATGAATGAGCAATAAATGTTACGTTTTGTGATTTTGAGCATCATGACCGTGACAGCGTTCAACCGCCGACTCTGCGACGTATGCTGGCTTGGACACGTCTTGTATCCGAAAAGTGGGTGCGGGTCGTGACAGCAGGGCAGTTGGCCATTGGTTTTGGGCTTAGGATATCTAGAGAGGGGTTTTGAGTTTCAGAGTTTGGGTTTGGGGTTCTATTATAGTATCAAAGAAACAGTTGTGTATCATAGATGTGAGGTTAGTATCAGATTTATTAGATGTTAGTTTGTACCAGAGTTTGGGGTTAGCTTTAAATGTTAGAGTGTTAGCTTGAGGTATCAATAGATTAGTTGTATAGTTAATTTCATATGAAGGTATATATATTGATATGTTAGTTAGGATGATTTTCTGATTTGAATGTTAAAGTAGATATCTGTTATCCTAAACTAGTTCAGAGGCTTTAGGTCTTGGGTTTATGTATCAGTTTTGGTCTTTTCGGTTGAGTATGTGATAGGTATAGTGGTATCAGGGATTTGGGGGTCTTTTGGGTTGAGTATCAATCCTCATGGAGGCAAGTAAGATGAGCACTCGTACTTGTTAAATAACTTATCTGAGTTTTAGTCACTGGCCTCCAATATGAATGCTCAAAGGGATTTTTTTCCAAATAAATGACTTCATGCCCTTTGGGGTTAAGTAGGTGATATAAGGGTCCCAGATACCACACAAACTCAACAACTATAGGATTATGCAAGTATTGTTGCTAGTCTGTAAGGAAAAAAAATTCAATAAGTCAAACTAAATATTCTAATGCTTCAAAAAAATTTCTTATTTGGGCAATCAAAGTGCTTGCTGAATGGAAACCACCAGTCAAATAAGGATATCTTAGTGCATCTTAGAAGTTTTTGTGAGCTATTTCTTTCTAACTTTTACACTTTTTCAATATAGCTAGCCTTCAGATTCTGTAATACTGAGTTGATACTTTGTGTTCTTGTTCTCTCAGGAACTTGCTGAAAAATGAAGGTGCATGCATGCTGTGAATAGGAGAATGTTGTGGATATGGATAGGGATGTGCTCCGATATGGTTTGCTACTTTTTGTTTTATTTTTGTAGTGTTGGTGGGTTTTGTTTTGTGGTGACAAGTGATGGATGTTTGTGGTTTGGATATTTAAGTGGTATGGAAACAACAGATATAGGATGTGTACTTTATGGTTGGATTATGTTATGGTTGGACAAGTGAAGAATACATGTGCTGGGATGTGTGTTGGAAGTTTTTGTTGTATGAACAATACAGTTTGTTAATATAAAATTTGGATTTTATAGTAATTTGATGTGTGTAGCTTCTGGATTGATATTATGTGTGGTTGATTGATATTATATAATTCTTGACAGAATCTGGGTATGCTTCTCTTGACGGTACTTTGGATAGCTTCTCTTGACGGTTGTCAAACGTCAACTTTAATTCATATCATGTTGTATAATAGCCGTGAATTACTGCTTTTCATGACGGTTTTTGTCCGTCAAAATAAATGCTTTTCTTGACGGCTAAAGTCCGTCATCTAGACCGGAGTCAAGAAAAGTTTTTTCCTACGTTGACGGTTTCTAAAAACTGCTATCTTGACGGCTAAAAACAGTCAAAAAAACTACTTAATATAACGGCCAAATACCGTCAAGAAAAGCCATGTCAGCGACCGTCAAGAAAAGGGGTCTTTTCTTGACTCCGGCCTAGTTGACGGATCTGCAACCGTCAAGATACCCATTTCTTGATGGAGAATCACCGTCAAGAAAAGCCCTTATTCTTGTAGTGATAGTCAACTCCCAGTTGTTTTGCCAATTGAAGGCCGATCAGTAGGGCGTTATATTCGGCCACGTTGTTGGTGCAAGGTTCCACGAGAGAATATGCACGGTATATAACCAGATGGTCGGGTGACACCAGCACGATGCCTACTCCGGCCATAATATTTCCTTTAGGTCCTGTTCTTGACGCACTGTCAAAGAACATTCGCCAAATTGGGATTTTCTCAGTTGCGGTGTTAGACTCCACTCTTCATCCGGGATTTCATCGTAGAGTTTGGAAGATTCTAGCACCGGATGAGCTGCTAAGAAATCAGCTAATGCTTGGCCTTTTACTGCCTTCTGAGGGACGAACACCATATCGTATGGAGTCAAAAACATTTCCCATGTAGCTAAATGGGAATTAAGAGAACCCGGTTTAGTCATGAGTATTCTGAGAGGATTGACTTTAGATATGATGTGGATAGTCTGCCCAGACACATAGTGGCGTATCTTCTGGATAGCAAATACCAGTACGAGATATTCCTTTTCTACAGGTGTGTATCTGTGCTCGGTACCCACCATCGTACGGCTGAGGTAGTAGATTGCCTGTTCATGGCCGCCTTCATTCTTCTAAGCTAATAGGGCACCAAAGGAATGATCCATAGCGCGGACATATAACAAGAAGAGCTTTCCAATTATTGGAGCCACCAACACTGGGGGGCTTGTGAGATACTTCTTGATGTCGCCAAATGCGCGTTGACATTGTTCAGTCCAGACGAAAGATACTCCTTTCTTCATGAGCTGAGTAAACGGTTGACAACTTCCAGAAAGATTTGAAATGAATCGTCTGATGTAGGCTAGCCTTCCTTAAAGTCCGCATAGCTCTTTAAGATTTCTTGGAGGACACATATCAAGGATAGCTTTCACTTTCTCTGGGTCAAGATGTATATCCTTTGAAGGGATAACAAAACCAAGAAACTTGTTGCTGGAGACTCCCAGAAAAGACTTGGTTGGATTCATCTTGAGTTGGTGTGCACGCATTAGTTCGAACACCATTCTCAAATCTTGGAGGTGATTGCCCTTGAGACGACTTTTAACTGTGATATCGTCTACGTAGCATTCCACTATTTATGCAAATGATCGCAAAAAATTATGTTCATAGCTCGCTGATATATCACCCCTGCATTTTTCAATCCGAAGGGCATCCCCGTATAGCAGTATACCCCCAACGGTGTTCAAAAAGATGTGTGTTTCTCATTATCAGGGAACATCTTGATCTGGTTGTAGCCTGAGAATCCATCCATGAAGGACATTCGCTCGAAGCTGCAAGTATTGTCGATTATTACGTTGGTGATCGGTAGAGGGAACTCATCTTTTGGGATACGGAGTTCAAATCACGGTAATCGATACATATTCAAACTTTAGCGTTCTTTTCATGACTGGAACAATGTTAGCAACCCAGTCAGGGTGTTGTTCTTCCCGAATGAACCCACTTGAAATAAGCTTCTTGACCTCACTCTCGATAGCCTCTATGATATCTGGTCAGTACCGTCGTTGCTGCTGCTTCACTGGCTTAGCTTTAGACGAGATATTTAGGCGGTACATAACAACTTTAGGGTCCAAGCCTGGCATGTCTTCATAGCTCCATGCAAAGACGTCAATATATTCTCTTATAAGCTGTATAAGAGATCGTTGTTCTTCACCAGACAGACTTTTGCTGATAAAGATTGGTTTAAGAGATGATTTATCTCCCAAATTAACTTGGACGACTTCGTCTTCAGTAGGTGGTTCACGTTGTTCAAAATGTAACTCCCACCTGGTGTCCATCTTTTGAGCCCATTGTTCGAGCTCGATTGATTAGACATCTTCTACAATTTGGTCAACTGGCACCATGTTGATGGACAAAGTTGCTTTGAACATGTCTCCAATGCTGGAGTCTAAATCCCAGAGGCAGGAATCAGAAGAATGAGAACAATGATCCACTTCGACGTCTGATCCTTCAGGAGTTGTTGGAGGAGTAACATAATCCAAACCAATACTATTTTGTTTATAATAGTTCTCAAGTTTACCGGGAGGAGCAAAGTGGCGTATTGGCAATTGTCACCCTTGACCGTAGTTTAGTCCCTTATCGCTTTTTATGTCATATCCCATATTCTGGATGATATTCTTGGCCTGCCAACTATATCGGTAAAGTTGTATTTTTTTCACAATCATAATCAGCTTCAGTGTTGCGATTGGGAGTAGTAAAGTCCAGAACGAACTTTCTTTCGCCAATTATTCGACCGAAGATGATCAATTCTTCATCCTTCTCTCTAGCTGGAATGATGAAGTAGTGGATATCTTCTGGCCAGACTTTTTCCCGCAAAAGAGGCATCGTGACCGGCATGCAGAGATGTGGTCCTATGCCATGCTCTAGGGCGTATAACGTATGTATGTACTGGTTTACAGATTGGTAAACATCGGAGTAATTCAAAGATAGACCTTTACTTAGAAAATATGCAAGTTCTTTTTTAGGGACAACATCATCCACTGAAGGTATATTATTTTGAGTATTGATATACTCATTGAGGGGATCATTATCCAGAACATGAGCCACAGACTTGGTCAAGTTCACCACGTACGGTAACTCATCAGAATTGGGAGGACGGACTTCAGCAAGTTCTACCTGAGTTATTTTGCGGAGAGTGATGGTCAATAGTTTGACAATATCAGGATTTTTCTTTTTGACCCAGATTGTGAGAGGCTTTGGACTACTTTTTGGAGTAGTATGTCCTTTGACTCGGATAACCAGTGGACCATCACTGGCAGATGAATTAACTTCAGCTTCATCGTCAGCTTCGTTGACGTCATCCTTGGGAGGCTGAGATTGATAAAGTACCGAATCTCCATAGTAGGCTTTAATACCCTTAAAAGGATCGACATCGGTAAACTCCGTCTTCACGATGCCATCACCGTTGTCGTACTTGAAGCACTGGTGAAGGGTAGAAGGAATGATTATGTTCTTATGTATCCACGAACGTCCCAACAAGATGTTGTAGGACACATTGGCGTCGATTACATAGCAAGAAACCACTGTTCGGAGATCACCAATCTGGCACCTGAGACGGATTTTGTCCAGCGGGTGGCTTCTCCCAGCATTGAAAGCCATGATAGTTGTATTGGTTGCAGACAGCATGTGCAGAGGGATCCCTAGAATCTGGAGTAAACTTCTAGGGATGATGCTGAGGGAGGAACCTGGATCGATATGCATCCGATCCATCTTAATCGCCCAGATTATCCTGTATAGTACAGAGGTCTATCATGATGATTGTTTTTTAGTAGCATGTTCTATTGCGAGAAGGTGATGTTGGGCACCACTTCCATAGTACTATGGCAGTGAGGACAGAAGACTGGATCTTCAGCGGGGGCTCTGACTTCAGCGAGATAAGAATCGACATATAGTAATACCTCACTTAAAGCTTTTTGCGTCTCTTTGGAGAGTCGCAATAGATCGAACAAAGACAACTTGGCAGGTGTATTAGCTAGTTGTGCCAGTATGTCAAAGTTGTAAGGCCGATCCATGCCTTCGGGAGTTGGTGCCTTCAGAGACTTGTCAAATTGCGTCTCCTTCTGCTTAGCTTTGTCGGTAGTTGAGGGCTTAGACGGACCAGCTTATAAACTTGTGGAGGGCAGCAGGAGCTTGAGAAGGCACTGCATTTTCTTGTGTGGGGTCATAAGTCTGTAGGTAAGTCTTCCCAGATCGCGTCTCGTAGATAGAACTTCGTAAATAGGAGAAGACGTCATACAGCATAATTTGTATTTCTTGTCCCTCTTTGGTTTGGAAGACACCACCCCCTGCGTCATTTCTTGTACAAGGTCTGGATGGATCCACATGATCTCACCATGTTCTGTTGATGTTGAGTTGCGAGCTGGCGGCAGGTTGACGATTTCCATTACTGCCTTAGGGATTAGGACTACGCCGTCTGGGACTTCTGTGGGAGGAAAGTCACCAAATTGAAGAGAGATCATGTTAGAAAATACGACCTTGTCTTCAGCTTCGAGGTTGATAACTTGGCTATCGATAAGCTGTTATATCTTCATTTCAGGACGATGCAATCCTTGGTAGAATGGTGCACGTACTGATGATAAAGATAGTACTTGGGATCGTTGAGTTGGTTCGCCTCCGCAGGATGCCGTGGTGGAGGCAATGTCAGTTTATTACCCTTCATCAATGTGTGGTAATAACTTCATCTTCGTCAAAGGAGAAAGTCTCCTTGGGTTTGTCCGGAGCGCCCTGAGAATTGGAAGCTCCCTTAGAAGTGTCGACCTTCAAGACTTCTTTCCCTTTACCCCCACGGATAGGGAACGTTTGGGGGTGCTTGCTTTTCTTTTCGGATTTGGGTGTCTTCAACCCCAGTAATTCCAGATTAGGAACATCATTCTGAGCAGCATTAGTAGCCCCGTTGAAAGCGGGCCATGTATTATACTTATGTATACCTAGACAGAACTTTACTGTAGGAAGGAAGTTATGTCGACAAGTATCCATAAGCTCTGAGTCTGGTGTACCGAAGGACATCTTCAATGCTAGTCGCCTGAAGCGTTCGATGAAAGCAATAACGGACTCACTCCTCCTTTGCTTGGTTTCGATGAGGGTGGACATACTAACATGCATGTCACTCTCATAAAACCTATTGAGGAATAACCTCTCCAATTCTTTAAAGGAATTAATGCAACCGTCAAGCAAACTACAGAACCATTCAAAAGCTACCCCTGCAAGGTGCTGATAAATATCTTTGATAAGAACGGATCGTCCCTTGGTAAGTGCAGAGTCTGTGTGTTGAAATATGTCATGTGTTGGTGAGAAGAAGTCATCCCGTCAAATGAATTTAGCATTAGTGGCTTGTAGTTAGGAGGGCAAGTAGCATTCTCCCATTCAGGAGGATATGGTTGAGATATCCCCATCTTCTGAAGCTCATCTTTGTGTGAGATGGTATCGAGATGGGCAACAAGAGAATTAGTTACACCCTACTGCTTGAGCAGATGTTGAGAAACGGCTACTGTACGGTTGTCAAGCGTCGTTGGCAAAGGACCATCCCCAGCATTTACGGGATTTGGAGGAGGTGCAATGGAATGATAATCCTTTTGTAGTAAAGGAGGGTTGTTGCTATGAGCCGTACTAGCCTGTGCTGAGACGTTCGGTTGAGGTGGAGGAACAGCCCCAGCAGTTTGGACTGCCATGATGTTGGTAAGTATCAGTGATCTTGGCAAATGCCATTTTAAGACTCTCCAGTCGCTTGTTGGTCTGATCACTGGCTTCTTCATGTCTTTCTATATCTGTCATGTACACAGATAACATGCGAGAATGAATAAAGGAGACAGTACAACTGGTGCTGATACTGTCTGTCTCTGAGTTGAAAAAAACCCTCATCTTCAGGCAGGGGAGGTAGATAGTCACTGTCGGACTCGAAGAGATCATCGTCATCTGGAAGTCTACCTCCGGTGTGAAGGTCGTCTGCTTCAGATCTGAGGGAATACAACCCCCAGCTGAAGGATCATCACCACCGACTTAAAATTCCTCGCCATCTATAAGGAATCTCGTCCTTGACCTAGTACCCATATAGACTCCTTCAGATGTAACAGCTCGCTGGCTATTTGCTGGCAGACTTCTTCTCCTTCTGTTCGTGGAACTGAGAGAAAATATTAGGTTAGTGGTCCACCTTCTTTGATTGGGGCTCCCGTAAGGAGGACCCCATGAAGCCATGTTGGATAAAACACATAGCAGATTTTTATCATCAGAGCACTGCAGTCGTCGAAACACGGACTGCCTCGGAGGCACCTTCATTGCTTTAGAGCAGCAACAGTTGATGACAATACTGGTGCACGGATGTACGCCATGAATTGCAGTATCCTCCCTCGCCTTGCGCTTATGATTTATCATGTCGTGTAAATCGGCGGAAGAGAGTTTTGCCTTAAAACCCATGTCACATGCATCGTCGAGCTTTGCATATGGGTTTGTAAGGAAAGTTAGCACATCCGGACTTAGTTCATATGCAGGGGCAACCCCCACACCTAAGTTCTGTGATGACCTTGAAGACAGCCCCGTGCTATACGCGGTGGGGCATATCTTTTTTCTGTGGACGCATAGACCCTGGAGTATGCCTTTGGGTGCATGCTTTCCTGAAGTCCTGGCAGCATGCCTGGCCTTCCTGGATGTGGGCGCATAGAACGAGTCATCAGAGCCTGGGCGCATAGCTCTAGGCGCATGGCCCTGGGCGCATGGCTCTGGGTCATCAGAGCCTGGTGCATAGCTTTAGGCGCATGGCCCTGGGCATAAACTGTCGAAGACAGAAGTCCTCTAGCTGGATTTATGCGCCCATATACAGCCTTGGACACATAACTCTAGGCGCATGCTTTGGAAATCAGTGCTATTTTCTTCCAGTTTTGCCTTCTTCGTTTGCGAGCCTCACTGAGTTTGTCCAGAGCGTCGAACATTTCGATTCTTGGCATCGTAGTGTTTTTCTTTGCCAAGTCTTAAGTGTTGAACACTCTGTTGTTGATTGCACAAGAGGGAAGTCGCTGGGCTAGTAGAGCCCGGAACGGTATGCGCCCTCTTTGCGTCAGGAGCTGCTGTGGAAGGATTATGTGCCCCCATGACGGAGTTCTCCTTCGGTTGTATATCTTCTACTACACTGGCAGTATATGCAGCACGAACCTTCGGAAGCCAAGTCTTGCGAGACTTGTTTTGCTTTATTATTTTGAGGAAGTAGAGCCGTCCCTCGAGAGCATCTCTTCGAATGCCTGCTGATCGAACTTTACGATCAACATCTTCTGAGTGCTCCCCACTTTATCGGTATCGGATTGCGTCACCACCTTCTCGTCAGAGGAAAAGGTAGTCCCCAGCATAGTCGCTATTTTTGTGGACACACACAAAAAAGAAGAAGAAATGTTGTCTTTTCTTATAGGCGCAAGGCACCACAAATCGAGTACGCCTGATAGATCCTGTACTGAGGATCCCCGAGTACAAAAAGAATCCTGGTGAATGGGACGATGGAGATCGAGCGGCAGTTGCTCCTTTACTCCGTTGACACTCTGATTTATAAAAGTGGAAGAAAACCTAGGAAAATTGCTAACTCTCGGGTCACTAGCAAGAAGAGCAGCAATTCTGGACACAGGGGTAAAACGGTAATTTTGGGTCAAAACGATGTCCGCCGTTGGATCCACTTTGTACTGAAAAGTGTGCCAACATCTACGATCTCTAAAGTCATCAAACTATATGTCTACGGGTCTGTTTTGATGATACAAACCAACCATATGTCCAAAGTTGGATTCCTGCAGGCCGTGCACAAATTCGCTTGTTAGATCGGGTCGCAGGTCCGCTAAAATAGTATTTCGGTCGACCTTCTCAGAATTGGACCAAACTTGGCATACGGGACAAAAAAATGATACGGTCCTATTGGCTTAAGTTTTGTTTTAATATGACGAACGTGCACAAAGTAATTAGGTAGTTTACAAATAGGTCGATACGGGATATCTCGACGGATATGCTTCGATTTCGTCGTGCACGTACAATGACAATTGAGTTCCGTCGAATCCCACACGTCAAAAATCCATATGCATCTTTCGATGCTCATGGGTTGTGACCACATTGCCCGGTTTGTCGGGATGCACGTCGTATCAAAAAATTTTCCTAAAAGTTTACTGTTTTTTGAAAATGGTATTTCCTGATTATTAGAAACTGCTTTCCCGAGACATATTAGACGAAAATCAGAAACTACAAAAAGGGTCTTCAAGTACTATAGGTTGTCTTCAATGTTGTTCGTGTAGTTTTCCAAATCGTTGGCGGATCGGCTTTAATCGCCTTCCAATTTGGGTCGATGGGATGCTCTATACTTTGTTTTGCAAACAGGATTTTATAGATTTTTGAATCGATTTCCTGGGCATCATGTAGGGTTTATGAAATTCTATTTGAAGGGGGTTAAATATGATCATGTTGGGGTCGTATCTGAACAATCGGCTCAATAAACGGTCCACCGGTCGTGGAGGAATCCATTCGCGAAGGTGGCTTCGCTGTGCCGCTACTGTTGCGGTTGGCTCTGACCCACACGCGTTTCCCGATGTCTCTGGCCGTGCACGACGGTGGTCCCGACGGTGGGTGGCTACCCAAGTGTTGGGGGTGGCACTGGGTTTGGCAAGACTACGATTAGTATTAGGGTTTTGCAGAAATTCCCTCTTTGCCTCTCGATATATACATAAAAAGGGAAAAGGGGTCAGCTCTGTGGGAAATTTGGGTGCTCGAGTTTGTTGGCCCTGGCTCAGGCTGGGGGGTTTCTTGGGTCGGGTCTGGGCTTGGGTAGAAAGTGCACTATTCACTATTAATTCTTGCAATATATAACTTGTCATATAAAAATTGGGCATGGGTATACTTGGACTTGATGTCATCAAGCTCTGTTTCTATTAAGGGACATGGGTATATATAGCATATACAAATAACCTATACTGATGTCTTCAAGACCTATACTGATGTCTTCAAGCTTTGGTCCGAATATAATATCAATCCTGGCTATCAAGTTATATCTCTGTGGACACACACAATAAAGAAGAAGAAACGTTGTCTTTTCTTATTGGCGCAAGGCACCACAAATCGAGTACGCCTGAGAGATCCTGCACTGAGGATCCCCGAGTACAAAAAAATTATAGAGAATGGGACAATGAGATCGAGCGACAGTTGCTCCTTTACTCCGTTGACACTCCGATTTACAAAATGGGAGAAAACTTAAGAAAATTGCTAACTCTCGGCTCACTGGCAAGAAGGACAGCAATTTGGCTCTTGAAATGCTCTCTGTTTTGTCCTTTTAAAGAGGTATGAGATCCATATTTATAGTCATTTTGCACTGAAACGGCTATTATGCGCCCACAGGAGAAAATATACCAATTTTCATGTGGGCACATAGACTTCCTTTGGGCGCATAAGGTGTAGGCCCATGAAGGCTGCATGATCGTAGGTTGATCGTGGGGTTGACGTGGCCGCATGGTAAGGTGCACGACTGCTCGTGGAGACTGACGTGGCCGCATGCTTCGGTGCACAACTGGTCGTGGATGTTGACCAAGTCGTGGAGCTATCCTGACTTGGGAGCTATCCTGACTTGGGCGCATAGGTTGGAATAGGGCTATACGCCCCCCTCTGGAGGAGCCATATGGGCGCATAAGCTTTGCTGTGGGCGCATTGGGATGGGCGCATAGGCTTTGCTCTGTGAGTGTCAGCCACTCTCTAGCTTGGGCACATAGTAATCTCTGACTTGGGCACATAGCTCAGTTCTGGCTTGGGTGCATAGCTCATTTTTGGCTTTGGCGCATAGATGCTTCTTGATTTGGGCGCATGGATACTTCCTGACTTGAGATGCTAAAATTTTCATGCTTCTACAATCTCATATATATATATATATATAATATATATATATATATATA
>JANAVB010009441.1:0-24342 GCA_029216955.1 Iris pallida
AGTTAATTAATATTATATATATATATTCTTGAAGCCAAGGAAAAACTCTACAACTTTCATGTTAGGAGTGGAAAGAAATTCTGACCACAATTTAGGCAAATAAAACATTTAAACAATCAAAGTGGACCTCATGCGGCCCAAAAGTGGGAGAACATACATGCGGCCAAAGAGAGTGGGAGCTTATGCGGCCAGAAAATAACTGAAGGGGCCATACGGCCAGCAAGAAATATTCATGCAACCAAAAAAAGACAAGGAGAGAGGATCCCGTAATAAATGCAAGCTTCCACTTAAGCAAAAGAAAAGGACACGTGGCTACTCAAGTACAGAGGCCATGTGGGAACCAACAATTAATGCAGTAAGAAAAGGTTCACGTAAACCATTTAAATAGTGGTTCACGTGGCCAAGCAATTATTACACATATTATAATAAGCCATGCAAGTGGAAGGGGCCTTGCGGCCGAAATTGTAAAAGAGGCCATGCGGCCAGGAATGAATGTAAAGGAACACAATGCAACATGGGACTCTCCATGCAATTAATGCAAGCTGGGCCTTTCGATCAAGCATTTAATAATAATGGAAAGACAAAGCACATATTAAATATTAATATACTATGGGGCCAAAATATCTAAGGCCAAGAGTGGGTGGTTGACTTCATGCGGCCAAGCATAAATTCTCATGTGGCCAAGCATAAATTCTCATGCGGCCAAGACTACAACTGCTCTATACGGCCAGGGAGATATCATGCATGCGGCTAATGAATATTCTAGTCCATGCAAGTTGCAAGTGCACAGCCACTTGCACATGGCCATATACGGCAAAATTATACATGCGGCCATCTTGTAAGCCTATGCGGCTAACTAATATATGTAAAGATCATACCACAGCAACTAATGCATTTAACCCATGCAAAGCAACTACTGTACTAAAGCCATGCAAAAATAATTAATGTATGAAAGTCATGCAAAAATAACCAATGCCAATTATTTAACACATTCAGAGCCAAAGCATTAATGCGGCCAAAGCATTATTGTGCTGCCAAAGCACATATGTGGCCAAGAAAATTGCTTTGCAAACAAATGCATGCGGCTACTATAATAAAGTGCATGCAATCATTGCCTACTAGCAAACTCATACGGCCAAGGACTATTTACATGCGGCCAAAAAATGGAAAAAAAAGTCAAGCTAATACAATATTAACATGCTACCACTGCTAAACAAGAGGGCCATGCGGCCGAAATAAATTTTCATGCGGCCATGCAAAATGAATATCATGCATGCGGCTCAAAATGCAAGCAAGCATGCAGCTCTAAAATACAAATAATGGCTTTCCACAGAGAATATGTCCATAGAAAATACCATGTCCTCCATGCTCCTCCAAACTACAATAGGAACCCAAATCCAAACTTCCATGGGTCAAATTTGGGTAGAATGAAATTCTCTACAACATGGAACCATCAGTTGACAAAAACATGTAAGTTTGACAGATCAAAACCCATGAAAACCGAAAATACCACAGAGCTAGATCTACCACAATCCACCCGGTATAATCAAAAACTCCAAGTTCTAAACATGCTTAGAATTTAATAATATAGAGAATGGAACAAACAAAATTAAAATTGTCCAAAATTCGGCAAGGTGTACTTGCCTCTCTTTAATGGCTAGGGTTTCGGTGGAAAACAAATAAAATAGGGTGAATGAGGAGGGAGAGAGAAAAAGTGGCTTATATAACAAGCTCAAGTGATCTCCACCATTCATTCCTCTCCACTCAATCTAAACCATACACCTCATCTCATAAAGAACCAAACTAAACCAAACCAAGTCAAAGTGGAACCGAACCAAATAAAACCAAATCCAAGTTAAACCAAGTCATGAAAATCCTACACTTAGGAAAATTTTAAAATATCATGCAAATCGATAAATACGAAATACGGCTCAAATAAACACGTATCCGTATAAAATATCGATACAGTGAGACGGGTCTCACAACTCTCCACACCTTAGAAAAATTCCGTTCTCGGAATTTCCTGAGGCTAGTCGAGCAAGATAACAAAACAAAAGCTCCAGAAAACTCAATAATCTCAAAAAATCAAGCACGACATATAAGTAAAGTAAAAAAATCAGTAATGTAAATAAATGCGTAGGCGGTAAATAAATGCACAAAAACATATACAATCATGATCAAGAAGGGATGGAGGCATATGGATCAATATGACTCCTGAGACAGTTGTGTAGAAACCATCGTCCTCGCTGGCCAAAGCTGACTCCCAAAAATGGATAAAAGTTAAGCCTCAAGGTAAGTCGGTACCAATGACTTAGTTCAAGACATGACTCTACCCAGGACGTATCATCGCAGTTGAAACAGATGCATGAACTTTATCCCTTGTCTCAAGATACGAAGACAGAAGCGGCTGGCTGATTCGGGATGGACTGACATCTCTGCCCGTATGCTGAGACTGATCCTCCATAACTGGCCTGGCTGAAGAATGCTGAGCTGCCCTCGGTAAAACACGAACAAGATAATCAGAAGGATCAAGAACAGTGCCCTTGAAAGTTGAAGGACACAAGATCAAATCATGGAAACATGAATGATCAATGATCAAAACAGATATCAAGTCAAGTATCCGAGGTAGAGAATAATTCGAAGGAGATCAATAAGGATAATCATGATTGAGATATCTAAACATGGTAACCCCCACAAATCTGAAAATTGAGACCTGTATGGGCCACCACTATAACCATGTCACGCCCCAGAACCAGAATACCAGAGAGCGGGAGCAGACATTAGCCAGCTACGCAATCCCTAAAGTACATTAATACTCTAAAATCACGTATAAGCTGTCAAGACATGGGGGTTACTCTACAAGCCATCAGTCAATCCTATGGTTTAACAATCCTAGGTATCTCAATCACAGGCAATTATACAAGAGCAAAGAGTACGATCATCATGCATACAATAGTAAGGCAGTCCCTGAACCAGATATACATGAAAGATCATGAAGCCAGTACCACAGAACTGATGACTAGCTAGAGTATTAGTCATACATATAAGGACTAGCTATAGTCTAGAATACACATATCATGTTTATGCCCATAGGCTACAATATCAAGGAAAATACCAAAACACGAGCTAAACACGTGCTCGGGGCTAAACGTTATAAGAGGAGAATTTACATATCAGTGGAAGGATGAAAAAGAAATCCACGGAGGCACTCTGGTGCTCCGGCTGGTCACCGTCGAGTAGATGGTACGGTAGATACTTCGGGCTCTTCTATCAGAACCTGGCCATGCAAAACCAGTAGGGATCAGACCCCAAATAGCAAGTACCACAAAGGAGGCCGAACTATGAACTTAAAACCAGCAATCATAGGCAATCAACAGGAGAGACAGCAATAAGTAAAGGAGGATCGAGATTCATGCAGTACCAATGCACTCATCCCGATCATAGAAAGACAGTAAGTAAATCATCATTTGACATAAAGTAAACTGGAGAACATGTTAAATAAATAGAGCTAGGCAATAAACGAAGAGAGGACGAAGGTACTGTTCGGAAGCCAGCTTACAACCCTTAAACCAAACAAGGACCAGGGATTGTAATCCTTCGCCTGAACAGAACTTGGTCTCTGATCATTTATTGCTAGAGGTGACAATCGTTAAGTGACAATCAGAGAGTGACAATACAGAGTACAATACATTAGAGTGACAATCATTGCAATCATTATCCTGGAACAATTAGGAACTGGATCTAGACAAGACTTAGACTGGAAAGGTGATATACAATGGGATAACCATGGGACTATTTAGATAACCAGGTTACAACCCGTAAACCAAACAAGGACCGGGGTTGTAACCCTTCGTCTGAACAGAACTTGGTTTCTCCCACCATTTATCGGCAAGATAAAATAAGAAATCAGGACATGTAACAATCATGTACAAGATCAAGACAAGACTAGACTGATTGAACCCCATCCAACAATCACGGCCAAGCAATAAGTACGGCTTGATACTTTAACTAACTAGGGTTATCATGGACCTAGTTACTAGCAAGATGCAGCGAGATTCTTCACAGCCACAAGCCCTGCAGACCATCCATGTTACCCAGGTCAAAAGTAGGGGTTGAGTTCATGAGGGTACATCGTCCAGGAAATGTATGTACCCTTAGGTGACTTAGAGGATGCAACACATGACAGTGTGCTGGAAATGTGCCATACTCGACGACAGGCTACAGATCCCATGCGCACCCAGTAACGGGATTGTCTATAGCTGGGAAATCTCTTCATGACTACTGTGTTATTCTAGTTATTAACCTTAGTACATTTCAGTAGGTACCCCTGACCGTGGTACTCAGGGGTCCATGTCCTAGACAAGATGCAAGACAAGACGGATTCATTTATACAAGCACAATCGTCCACGGTGTCCAGGTCATTTATACTTGTCATGTCAAGCTAGCCGTCGCAACAGCATTTCAAGGAGTATCATGTCAGGTTTATCATGTCAAGAGTGCGCCACGGTAGGCCACTATCAAGAATTATCATGTCAAGAGTGCACCACTACGGGTCACTATCATGTCATATTACTTGTTTCTGGTTACTGGTTACAGGTCAGAGTGTACCATGACAGGTCACCATCGTGTCAAGCAATTTCATTCATTAAAAAAATAGCAAGCTATTAAGTAGGGTCGTCGCAATTTAGGCCAAGAATAGAAAATATACAGTACAATCAGGAGCTCCATATCAAAATAAAAGAAACTTGTACAGTTAATTAATATTATATATATATATATATATATATATATATATATATATATATTCTTGAAGCCAAGGAAAAACTCTACAACTTTCATGTTGGGAGTGGAAAGAAATTCTGACCATAATTTAGGCAAATAAAACATCTAAATAATCAAAGTGGACCCCATGCGGCCCAAAAGTGGGAGAACATATATGCGGCCAAAGAGAGTGGGAGACCACCCATGCGGCCAGCCAAAGCTTATGCGGCCAGAAAATAACTGAAGGGGCCATACGGCCAGCAAGAAATATTCATGCAACCAAAAAAAGACAAGGAGAGAGGAACCCGTAATAAATGCAAGCTTCCACTTAAGCAAAAGAAAAGGACACGTGGCTACTCAAGTACAGAGGCCATGTGGGACCCAACAATTAATGCAGTAAGAAAAGGTTCACGTAAACCATTTAAATAGTGGTTCATGTGGCCAAGCAATTATTATACATATTATAATAAGCCATGTAAGTGGAAGGGGCCATGCGGCCGAAATTGTAAAAGAGGCCATGCGGCCAGGAATGAATGTAAAGGAACACAATGCAACATGGGACTCTCCATGCTATTAATGCAAGCTGGGCCTTTCGATCAAGCATTTAATAATAATGGAAAGGCAAAGCACATATTAAATATTAATATACTATGGGGCCAAAATATCTAAGGCCAAGAGTGGGTGGTTGACTTCATGCGGCCAAGCATAAATTCTCATGCAGCCAAGCATAAATTCTCATGTGGCCAAGACTGCAACTGCTCTATGCGGCCAAGGAGATATCATGCATGCGGCTAATGAATATTCTAGTCCATGCAAGTTGCAAGTGCACAGCCACTTACACAAGGCCATATACGGCAAAATTATACATGCGGCCATCTTGTAAGCCTATGCGGCTAACTAATATATGTAAAGACCATACCACAGCAACTAATGCATTTAACCCATGCAAAGCAACTACTATACTAAAGCCATGCAAAAATAACTAATGTATGAAAGTCATACAAAAATAACCAATGCCAATTATTTAGCACATTCAGAGCCAAAGCATTAATGCGGCCAAAGCATTATTGTGCTGCCAAAGCACATATGTGGCCAAGCAAATTGCTTTGCAAACAAATGTATGCGGCCACTATAATTAAGTACATGCAATCATTGCCTACTAGCAAACTCATGCGGCCAAGGACTATTTACATGCGGCCAGGAAATGGAATAAAAGCCAAGCTAATACAATATTAACATGCTACCACTGCTAAACAAGAGGGCCATGTGGCCGAAATGAATTTTTACGCGGCCATGCAAAATGAATATCATGCATACGGCTCAAAATGCAAGCAAGCATGCAGCTCTAAAATACAAATAATGGCTTCCCACAGAGAATATGTCCATGGGAAATACCATGGCCTCCAAGCTCCTCCAAACTACAATAGGAACCCAAATCCAAACTTCCCTGGGTCAAATTTGGGTAGAATGAAATTCTCTACAATATGGAACCATCAGTTGACAAAAACATGCAAGTTTGACAGATCAAAACCCATGAAAACCGAAAATACCACAGAGCTAGATCTACCACAATCCACCCGGTAAAATTAAAAACTTCAAGTTCTAAACATACTTAGAATTTAACAATAAAGAGAATGGAACAAACGAAATTAAAATTGTCCAACATTCGGCAAGGTGTACTTGCCTCTCTCTAATGGCTAGGGTTTCGGTAGAAAAGAAATGAATGAGGGTGAATGAGGAGGGAGAAGAAAAAATGGCTTATATAACAAGCTCAAGTGATCTCCACCATTCATTCCTCTCCACTCAATCTAAACCATACACCTCATCTCATAAAGAACCAAACTAAACCAAACCAAGTCAAAGTGGAACTGAACCAAATAAAACCAAATCCAAGTTAAACCAAGTCATGAAAATCCTACACTTAGGTAAATTTTAAAATATCATGCAAATCGATAAATACGAAATACGGCTAAAATAAACACGTATCCGTATAAAATATCGGTACAGTGAGACGGGTCTCACAGCTGCAGTTGGATGAAAAAATTCCGACGGTTGGTGAATAAAATCTGCATAAATTTGACATACACGATATTTCCTTGCATAATCAATTGCATCTGATACCATAGAGGGCCAGTAGTAGCCCATACATCGGATACGATCATATAATTTAGGACCAGGCTGATGTGCTCCACAAACGCCATCATGAGCTTTGTGCAATATCTGCTTTTCTTCGTCACTACCAAGACATCTTAAAAGCAATCCATCAAAAGTTCTTCGATAGAGTGTTTTAGTAGTATGATTATAATAGAATCGAAGCGATCGACGACGGATACTTGTAGCTTCTTTAGGATCTTCTGGCAAGATGTCATGTACTATAAAATCAATGAAAGGTACTCTCCAATCCTCGCTAAGGACATTGACTTCAGTTAGGTTTCTGAATTCAATGTTGTGGTTGTTTCCAGCACAGAATAGTTCTCTATTAGAGATAACAACCATATGTTGCCTTTTAACTGGAACTTCCAACACTGCAGCTAGGTTAGCTAAGGCATCAACTTCTGTATTACATGCCCGACGTACATGTTCGATGAAGAACCCTTTAAATGAAGAAGCTATCTTGGTTGTTGCTTCATGGTATGGTACTAGATCTTGATATCGGACTTCATATATGCCTCTAACCTGATTAACAATCAGCTTAGAGTCGCCATATACTTTGAGATACTTAATATCCAGTTGTTTAGCCAATTGGAGTCCAATGAGCAAGGCATTGTATTCTGCCACATTGTTAGAGCATGATTCGTCTAAAGAATAGGCCCTTTGAATAGTTAATCCCTCGGGTGAAACGAGAACAATTCCTACTCCCGCAATAAGAGTACCTCCAGGTCCAATTCTAGAAGCTCCATCAAAGAATAATCTCCAAGTAGAAAATTCTTCTAAAATCATATTTGATTCCAAAGTTTCGTCCGAAATCTCATCATAGAGTTTAGATGTTTCAGGAATAGGATGAGCTGCTAAAAAGTTAGCAAGTGCTTGGCCTTTTACAGACTTTTGAGGAACATAAACCATATCATATTGCGCTAATAATATGGCCCATATAGCAAGCCTAGAATTAAGCGTACTTGGCTTCTTCATTAGAACTCGAAGAGGATTGACTCGGGATATGACATGAATAGTTTGGCCTATGATGTAATGTCTTATCTTTGAACAGCAAACATTAAGGCTAAACATTCCTTTTCCACCAGAATATAACGATATTCAGCTCTAATCATCGTTCGGCTAGGATAGTAGATGGCTTGTTCATGACCTTTCTTGTTCTTTTGAGCCAGCAAAGCTCCCAATGAATGATCCATTGCTCAGACATACATTAAGAAGGGTATTCCTGAGATCGGTGGTACAAGAACCGGTGGACTCATTAAATACTGCTTTATGTCGTCAAATGCTCGTTGACATTATTCCGTTCAAACGAAAGATACACCTTTCTTCATTAATTGAGTAAATGGTCTGCAACGTCCAGATAAATTCGAAATGAACCACCTGATGTACGCAAGTCGACCTTGGAATCCTCGTATCTCTTTTAGGTTGCGTAGAGGATGCATCTCTTGAATGGCTTTGATCTTCTCGGGATCAACGTGTATACCTTTAGAGGTAATGACAAAGCCGAAAAAGTTACCACTAGAGACACCCAAGAAAGACTTGGTGGGGTTCATTTTGAGTTGATGCTGGCACATTAGATTGAAGATAGTTCTCAAATCTTGAATGTGATCTTCTTTGAGACGACTTTTGACAGCAATATCGTCAACATAGCATTCGACAGTCTTTCATAGATGATCTCGAAAGATAGTACTCATAGCCCGCTGGTAAGTTGCACCTGCATTCTTATGACCCAACGGCATAACCGTATAACAGTACACACCTCGAGAAGTATGAAACGAAGTATATTTTTCATCTTCAGGATTCATCCGGATTTGATTATATCCAGAAAACCCATCCATGAAAGAAATTCGTTCGAATCCACATGTATTGTCGATCATAACATCAGTAATTGGGAGAGAGAATTCGTCTTTAGGACAAACATCATTGAGATCCCGAAAGTCTATGCAAACTCGAACCTTTTTGGTCTTTTTCAGGACTGGGACGACATTGGCCACCCAATCAGGATGTTGTTCTTCTCTGATAAAATCGCAAGCTATAAGCTTTTTGACTTCATCATCAATTGCGTCCATCATTTTAGGCTTGAATCGCCGTTGTTGTTGTTTGACCGGTTTGGCATTCGACAAAATATTAAGCTTGTGAGTTACAATTTGAGGATCTAATCCCGGCATATCTTCGTAATTCCAGGCGAAGACGTCAAGGTATTCACGAATAAGATGAATTAATTCTTGTTTATCATCCTCTGAGAGATTTTTGCTAATGAAGATTGGTCATGATACGCCTTTCTCTCTAATATCAATTTGTACCAGTTGATCCTCAGTAGGTGGTTCTCGTTGTTCAAAATAAAGTTCCTACTGATTGTCCATCCTTTGTGTCCAAGGGGCTATTTCAGTAGCTTCTTTAATGTCACTTTTGTCATCTTCTGAGAATTTGGAGGATATCATGTTAGAAGATACTATCACCTTATGAACATGACCGATGCTAGTATCAGAATCCCATGAGATAGAATCAGAAGGTTTGAATATTCTTCTTCATCAGATTCAGAAGGTTCTGGAGTTGGAAGTGGTGACGTATAACCTAGTCCTTATTTTATTTTTCTGTGGTATTGTTGTGATTTTTCTTTTGGAACAATAATACGAAGAGGGGTTCGCATTCCTTTACCATTGTTAAGACCTGTTCTGAAATCATAGCCCATTTTACGGATGATGGCTTTAGATTATGGACAATAGCATCGTAATTGTAGCCTTCCTGTGTCATCTCTATTATCATTATAGAGCATAATTTTTGGTTCTTCTCTTTTGTTGAAGAATATAGGCTTTTCATATTTCTTTCGAGATGGTACTAAGAAGTACGACTCTTGTATTGAATCCAGTGATACCACGTTTCGTCAAGATGATACGACTTCTATTGTAAGTGGTTTAAAGCTATCTAGCATATTCAGATAACACTGAGTATAGTAAAAGACATCAGTATACTGCAAAGGAGATGCTTTATTGATTTTTACACCATCATTTACAACAAGGACTTTAGCCTTAGCAGGCTTAGTCAGATTGATGACAAGAGGGAGAGAAGAAGAACGAGAAGGAGGAGGGAGCTTCTTGCAACGAAGATCGATTACAAGCGGTTCAGAAGATGTGAGCTTCCTTTGTTCATGACTATCACCTTTAGGTTGCTTCTCAAGGGAAGGAAGATAGATAGTCAGAGGTTTGAAAGACTGGGGGCAGGAGGTACGTCCTTTGACCGGAATCACCAGAGTATCATTAGGTATACTCTTCTGTTCTTCATCTGTGTCCATTGCTAGTACCACTTTCATGAATTTCTCTTTGTATAAACGAGAATCGTTACAGTATGCTTCAACTCCTTTGAAAGGATTCAGATCTGCAACCTCTTTTTGGACTTCTCCATTACCATCCACATATTTGAAACATTGGTGGAGCGTAGAGGGTACAATATTGTCTTCATGGAGGAATGGCCTTCCCAACAAAGCATTATATGAGCCATGATTGTCAATAACATAGAAAGTTACCTTTGTACGAAGATTGCCAATTTGAAGTTTTAGGCGTATTTTCTCCAAAGGTTCACTTCTTTCTTGATTGAATTCCAGAATGGTAGTGATAGTTGTAGAAAGATTGTGTACTGGAATTTTTAAAGCATCCAGTAAGGACTTCGGCATGATGCTAAGTGCAGACCCGGGATCAATCAGAATGCGGTCGACTTTCATGGTGTCCAAATACCCCGTAAAATAAAGAGGACGATCATGACGATTGTCTTCTAACAACATGTCATCTTGTGTAAAAGTGATATTGGGTGTTAATTCAAATGTACTATGATAATGTGCACAGCTGACTGGCTCCTTTTCGGGCTTCTTGAGAGGAGTCAAACAAGCGTCAGCCTGCATCAAAGCTTCACTTAATGTCTCACGAGTTTCTTTTGAGAGACGTAAAAGTTCAAAAATTGACAATCTTGTTGGAGTATTGGCCAATTGAGCCAATATGTCAAAATTGTAAGGCTTTTCAAGTCCAAGAGATGATGAATTCTTCAATACTTTATCAAAGCGAACAGGTTAATTTCCTTTGTCTGCTGATGTTGGTTTAGGAGGAGATGGTTCAACCACTGGTAAGGATGTAGATGGTGTATCTTCAGCAGGAGAAGATGATGGAGGAAGAACATCCAGGGATGGAGCAGGGTTCTCTTGATTTTTGGAATACTCCCGAAGATAGGGTTTTCCAGATCTAGTACCCATTAGAATTTCTTCTTCTGTTATTGATTCAAAGGATGCCATGTTACAGTTCTTGGATTTAGACTTGAAATGCTTCTTTTGCTTAGAAGAGGAAGGCGTTTCAAATTCTGCCACCAGATCTGGATGAATCCACATAATCTCTTCTCTGTCAGTTGATAGCGGAACAAGACCTTCATTTTGAGGAGGTAGGATATTCACAATTTCCAGAGTAGTCCTTGGAATGGGGACAGCACCATCTTGTATGAGTTGTGGTAGAAAATTACTGAATTTGAGAGAAACCACATTAGCAGTCACCGTTTTTTTCGTCCTGCTATAGAGTAATTGCTCCAGAGTTGACCAACTCCTGGATTTTGCCCTTGAGCATATAACATGCTCTGATTGGATGCCCTATGAATCTGTGATAAACACAGTATTTAGGGTGATCAGTTTTACCAACATCTTCTGGTCGCTTTGCCTCTGGAAGCTGAAGCTTATTGCTTTTGATTAAGCAATCGAAGATGCTTAAAGTATCATCTTCATCGAAAGAATACTCTTCTTTTGGACGAGTTAACTTTTGCAGTGGCGCTGATGGGGTGGATGCCGTCTGAGTAACATTGACAGCCAAAGACTCTTTGCCTTTGAGATTAATGGCCAGTGTTTCTTTATTCTTGCGGTTATTCTGACGATTACTACCCCTGGGTGTAGAATGTTTATCTTGGTTATGATGAGTCATCTGGACTCCTAACTGCTTGAACTTTTCGGCACTAACTTCTGCCGCCTTTGTATTAACAATAAAAGAAGACCAATCCTGGAATTGTGTAAATCTCGTCCACATACTGATAATAGGCAACAAGTTTGATTTGCAAGTGTCTATTGTTACAGCAGATGGAGTACCTAAAGGCATTTTGAGTACCTCTCGGCAGAATCTTTCAATAAAACTCTCTGTGGATTCATTGTGCCTCCGTTTAATTTTAATAAGGGCAGACATCGTCATGTCATTAACTCTCTCATAAAATCGTTCTAAGAATATTTGCTTGAAACCAGCAAAAGAAGTGATACAGCCATCAGGCAGGCTACGATACCAGTCATATGCTGCACCGGCTAAACAACCGACGAACACTCTGGTAAGGAGCACATCATTTGGCTGTAATTGATCAGTCATCACCTCAAATGATTGATGTACTGACTTGGAGAAGTGTTGCCATCATACAACATAATGGTTGGAAGCTTATACTTAGGAGAAAATGGAACTTCCTTCCACTCTGTAGGATATAGTTGTTTTATGTCCAGTCTTTGTAGGCCATCCTTCTGCTTGAAGGCCTCAAACTGAGTGCGTAAAAGTTTTACAGCTTCATTAGCATCCCCTGATGTTTAGGAGTTGGTAGGCTTGTTATAAGTGTTAGGAGGAGGAACAGCATGGTAATTACCACCTCCAGCCCCAGACTGACTTGGATCAGCTTGAATTGGCACAGAAGTAACCTGAGGGGCTGGTACCCCCAGACTAACAGGTATAGAAGATGCTATAAGCTCAGGATTTGTAACAGGGTTTACATTCGGGGGTACTGTATGTTGAGCCACCATTATGGTGTGCATGCTTGCAACCATTTCTGCCATAGTTTTCAATTCGTCTTCTAATGCAACAATTCGTTGCTCTTGGCTGGTTGACGTAGAGGCATCTTGATCTTCCATAACGGTATGTGTCGTTACTTCTCTTGCAGCTGTTAATGAGATAGTTTGTTCAGAACTTTCACTATCTGCATCAAACTCCGAAAGAGATTCCTCTCCCACATGGGTGATAGGGAGATCTTCTTGATTCAAGACACCTTGGTTCAAATGTCAATTTTTCGATCTAGTGTATAAAAAGACACCTTTATTGGATGTATGGATCCGGTCTAAGTATTGTTAACTGGGATTACGGGATGCATTACGTCTTGGACGTTTCCCACCCCCAGTGCCTTGAGAAGTCATGTTAACAAAAGCATATAATAGTTCATCTTCGTCTTCTATTATATGTTCAGGAGTTGAAGCATAGTTCAGACGATCGAAGACAGATCATCGAGCCGATTGGCAACAACAGTTGATAACAACTTCATGTAGGCAGTGGCGATTTGGAGATGAGAAAAACATTCCCGTAGTCTTCCACCTTTGTGTAAGACGTTGCCGGAGATCAGTTAAAATCACAGGACGAGAAAAAGTTAGAGGAACATATTCCTTAATGATGTTAGGAACATGTCTCCTATTCTTCAGGTGTTTAGTTCCTTGAGTGTACAAAGATGTACTCAACTTATTAGCATAGGTAGATGGGTCTTTCTTTTCAAACTTTGACTTTTGGTGCAAATTGGCCTTTGGCATAGGGTTCTTGCATTTTTCCAAAGTTGATATCGGTTGACGCCTATTGAGATAAGCGCATAAATCTGAAAATTCTGCTCCCGGTGTCTCTGTTTGTGATACCTTCAATTTTTCTTGCTTGGATCTTGAAATTTGCAAGGTAGGAAGGTCTTGACCAGACCCCACAGGGGTAGGTAAGATACCTCTCTGATCAGTATTCTTTTCGGTATCAGAGATCCGAGTACCTCTATTTACAGGAATAGAATCTGATACGTCTTCTTCTGAGTCATAGACCAGGGAAGTTTGAGGAAAGATCAAAGGGTGTTTTCCCTTATTTTGAATAGGGTTAGCTAAGAAGCGTTTCCCTTTGTTCTGTTGTGTGACCATTTTAGGCATAGATTGTGCCAATTGAGGAAATATCAAAGGACTTTTTCCTTTGTTTTGTCTAGTATTGGCACTAGGACATGAATTCTCCAAGTTCAGAACTTAAGAATTGGAAGAGGGAATAGCCAAAAGACTAGTTCCCTTGAGTTGTGCTGGAGTAGCAGATTGTGCCTGGGTTGCCGATTGCTTGGGTTGCGCCATAGTCCTACGGACTACTGGTGGCGCCTTGGCAACAACATTGGTAGACTGTGCCTCGACAGTAGCTTGAACTGACTGTGCCTTGGCAGCAAAGATAGTAGTAGACTGTGCATGGGCAGCAGGGTGAGCAGATTGTGCCCTAGCAACAGAAACATGATGTGCTGGAACCACTGAGTCGGATTGCGTCTTGGTCATTGAGCACTCAAGTTGCGCTTAGGCAACAGCGACTGTGGGAGATTTAGGAGTCCACACAGTCATATTCTTGGCGATAGCCACCGTGCGCTTGTTGCTCTTGGTGTTGATCATATTCTCGTAGGCTGTCTGGTTGACTTGAACAACCAGAGTCTTCTGCGTCTTACCGATCGACGCAATGTCACATTGAGTTGTCACTTTCTCGTCAGAGGAGAAAGTCGTCCCCAGCAGAGTCATTTTGTTTGCAAAAATAAAATTTTGTTTATTCTAAACTTATAAAAGAGTACAAAGTACAATAAATTCTGGAGAAGTACAACTTTAGGAATCTGATCAGAAGACGATCACTTTATCCCCTGGACTATGTGAACTTGAAGACTGTAGCCTCTAGAGAATGCAACAGCAATTTTGCACGAATTCTTGATCTCTGTCTGTATGTATTTGATCTATGTGCCAATGTATCTGATAATTTCACAATGATTGGAAACTCTATTTATAGAGTTCAGAAAATAACTGTTTTAGCAGTTATTCTGATGTGTGTGAGGCTAGGTTGCGCCACATTGAGTTGCGCTATCCTCCTGTTGTGCCAACTTTCATTCAGTTGTCAATCGTGTACTAACTGTATTTAGATGCGTGGCATCATATGATTGAGATGTGCGTGGTCGTGTACAGGATAGTAGACACGTGTTGAGAGATTAGTGGCATGTGCGCCACGTCATCCTGCTTTAGAACGTAAGTTGTCTCAACTTTATCAGGTTGTGCGAGCTTCAGTCAACAAGTCAAACTGCGCTTGATTTGGGCTGCGCCTACACACGTGGCAGCTTCTGAGCAGATGTCATCAGATTGCGCCTAGGCGCAACTAAGGATTTGTTTAGATTGTGCCTGGGCGTAACTCACGAAGTGTACAGGACAGCTGTCTACCAACTTCCTTGAGCGGCACAATTTATGGGATTCGAAGAGATTTTCCTCATTCACTGTGGTGTCAGTCGTCAGTATTGTCAGGTAATGAATGACCATTAAGTGTCATATGCCACGTAGGTTTTGGGCACAAAAAACTGGGCACAGTCTAATATCAGGCGCAACCTGATCAGTGGCAGCAGTCTGTTCTCTGAGCTTCATATCAGTGGCACAACCTAATTCTTGGGGCGCACTTTGATCCTGATCAGTATATTCAGGACACGACTTGATTTTTAGGCTCTACAGTTACGGAGGAAGTTAAAAGAAAAAAAAGGAGAAATACAAGAAAAAATAGTCTCAAGATAATGATTTGACTGCACATAGATTGATGTTGAATCTATTTGTTGGTGAACATAATCTATTTGCTTTATCAAGAAAATAAACATGATATTATTGTTGGTGGACATAATCTCTTTGTTTAATATCAATAACTTAATCAACCTGACTGCTTGAATTAACTGGCCTTCGAACTGCTTGAATGGAATATTTCTGTGACAACAGTAACAGGTAAATATTGGAGAGGCTAGGTGCCAGGGATTTCTGGATGACCACTTTGAACCACAAGTCGTCTTCCTTGATGAAATGCTTTCTTGAGACATGGTTCACATTACCGACAAAAACTACCCAAATTGACCAATTCAAAATTATCGAAGCCCCCCCCAAAATTATCGAAACCTCCAAAAATTATCGAAACCTATACTAACATGAAGGGTCTGAAACCAATGTCGAAGTCGGTACTGTGAACTTTTTCTTCAGACCATGGCTCATGCACTGTTATTGCCGGGGCATAATTTTCGATAGAAACTGAAAAAAATAAAACAATTGTAAAAATAACGTTTCAACGCAACACTTTAAAGAATGTGCGCAACAGAGATCCTTGGAGGATTCTGAGTTAGAAAAATCTAAAAGGATTTTGTAACAGTAGCAAACACAGTAGTACTTCTAAAAAGAAGATACTAAGCGAATTGCTATAGGCAGCAGCAACTTGGATGGCAGGCGATTGATGGAAGATTGCTGGGGTGAATGATCACCGTTGCTCAAAGCTTAATTCGCCCTATACGAACAGCTTCCAGGAACCAGCAAGTTCGACGAAGAACTTTGGAACACTCCGCTCTTCTGACTCCTCGGATGGTTGCGAACTCCTGTGGCACTAAGTGGCACAGGTACTGCTCTTCTCTGCTCTCTCAAAATTTATGGAACTGTGTTAAAAAATACTTGTAAACTTCTGTATATTCTGTGTGTACCGAGAGAGAGAGAAAAGAGAGAACCTTATATAGGCCCGTGTTGTAACTGCCCAGTTAGCAGAACGTTCGGGACATGATAAAAACTGCTCCTGAAAGTACTGTAACTGCTCAAATCGTGCACAGACACGATCTAAGCCAACTGGCACATAGTGTGCGCCACCTGTGCAATGTGCGCCACCCGTACAATGTGCGCAATGCGTGCACCCCGTATACCTTGTACACTGTGCGTACAGTGCCACTTGCGCACTCTGCACAACCAGTACCAACCGTACGCCAACAGGTAGTGCCCAATAGCGTTCTACTGGGCCGCACAACTGTGCGCACCACTTGGCCGTGCTACTTGGCCGCACAACTGGGCATGCCACTTGGCCGCGCCAAATGGCAACGCAACTGGCTCGTGCAACGAGCGCAAATTAAGCGCTCAATGTGCCTAGCGACGATGCTGACATGCTAAGTGCAAAGTGCGCCAACAAAATGCCACGTTATGCCTCATGAGCCCATAAGCCCGAGTCCGTGTTCGAGTCCGAGTCGCTAAGCCCCTACGGGGCTTACCTTCATTGGAAATTAATTTCCAAGAGCAAAAAGCATAAATGCTTCATTGTTGATTTGTCTTTTTTCCTATTAGATAAATACCCCCGTATGGCACACCCATGTGGACCTCCATACCACTATTGCATCTCTAAATAAGCATATCTTATATATAGAGATACACTTCCTTTGGCGTAGCCGATATGGGACTAAAGTTTTCAATAAAAAAGGCCAAAACCCAACAATCTTCCATATATCTCTATATATGGGTTTGAGTGTTTCCCATAGTAACTGCTCATTATGCATTAGGAGAGATGTCGCTGACGACCTGATTCTTCCTGCATGGATTAAATCATAGACTATAATACAAGAATGGACTAAGCCTTGAATTCCCCGCCATAGCTGAAATTCTTTCCACTCACATAATGTAGTTACATGTTCTTCTGGCTACACATTAAAGGCCCTGTGCCAGCCTAGTTTCAGTGTATAATTTAGGGCATCTACAAGTTTACCCTCAAGAGATGGCCTGCTATCTCTGTCCATACACTATAGGTGAGTTCTTTGTTAAAGAGACATGGCATGAAGCGCTTTGCGCTTTCCTTACAGAGCTACGCCGCTATGACATGGCCTAAAGCCGAGGCCTTATCCCGTACCGGGAACCTCATTGTAGTGTCATACTACTGTAGCATGAGGTCACCGCCTCTTTGTAGTGCCATACTACCCAGCATAAAGCCTTAGGCTCCCTTGTGGTGTTACGCCGCAACGACATAGCTTGTAAGGCCGAGACTTTACCCTTTTCTGGGTACCTCATTGTGGTGTCGTGCCACTATAACATGAGGAACTCCTCCCTTTTATAGTGCTGACTACACCCTCTTTAATTTTTAACATACAACATTAGGCTACCTGCCTATTTGCGGTGCTATACATAACCGAGGCATTACCCCTTTCGAGAACCTCATGGTAGAGTCACCCCACTATAGCATGGAGTTTCACTCCTTGTAGTGCTGCGCTACCATATTTCCTATAAAGCATACCAGGTATTCACTCTGCCTGAGAACTCATTAAGGCGTTTAAGCCAACGTTCCCACAGGATTCGTTTTTCGTAGAAAATAATAGTAGACAACAGTGGTTGTAAGTCCATAACCTTTCTATGCCCAATAGGACATGTACCACCATTTTTGATATTCTTTCAATTAATGGTCCTTCCTTGAACCAAAAGCTAGATGCCTAGTAGATTTCTCTTTGAACTAATAGCATAAAACTTTATGGTAGGATTGCAATAATAAATATCAGAATACCTTCAAGCCCATTTTAATTGTTGTGTCATCGACCAGCTGGCGCTTGAGGCCCTTGGTGAATGGATCCGCCAGGTTTTCCTGACTCCGAATATCAATCACTACAATTACAGCTCTCTTGATAAGATCGTGTACTGCCCTGTGCTTCAACCGCACAGTCCTCTTCTTTCCGTTAAAGAGGTAATTTGATGCCACCGTCGCAGTCGCCTGGTTGTCGCAGTATATCGGTATTGCCGGTATTTGTGCTCCAACCACTATGAGATCATACATGAGCTCCCGAAACCATTCTACTTCCTCTGCTGTGATATCAAGTGCAAAGAACTCAGATTCCATGGATGACAGCGAAAGCATCGTCCGCTTTTTCGACTTTCACGATATAGCAGCTCCACCCATTGTGAAAATGAATCCACCTATGGACCTCTCGCTCTCCACCTCTAAACACCAGCTGGCATCACTGAAGCCTTCTTGAGATATCTCATAACCCGTTTCATAACTTTTTAGTGCTCAATTCATAGGTTGCTCGTGAAACGACTCAGCATTCCCACGACGAAAGCTATGTCAGGCCTTATGGCTGTAGTAGCATACATCAAACTCCTGATTACGCTTGCATACTCCAGTTGTCTGACACTTTCCCTTAAATTAGGCTTCAGCTTCAGATCACACATGTACGGCGTATCGATCCCTAGAAGATCCTGATACCCGTAACGAGTGATCATCTTCTCAACATAATGAGACTGTGTCAACGCTATTCCAGTGTCGGTCCGGATGATCTTGATCCCTAAGATCACATCAGCTTTTCCTAAGTCCTTCATACTGAACTTGCTCGAGATGAACTTATTTGTCTCCGTGACACAGCCCAAATCTATACCTAGGATAAGCATGTCGTCCACGTACAGACAAACGATCATACCTCTTCTATCAGCAAACTTTGTGTAAACACACTTGTCCGTCTCGCTGACCATGTAGCCATTTGACCTTATAGTTTTGTCAAATTTCTCATGCCACATCTTGGGAGCCTGTTTAAGACCGTACAAGGATTTTATCAACTTGCAGAGTTTGTCTTCAAAACCCTTGACGACAAATACCTCTGGCCGTTGTATGTAAATCTCTTCGGTAAGCTCACCATTTAGGAAAACCGTTTTCACGTCCATCTGATATATCACCATCTTATGTATTGTTGCGAGAGCAATTAACATTCTGATGGTGGTCATCCGGACTACTGGAGCATATGTGTCAAACTAGTCGATTCCCTGCTTCTGAGAAAACCCTTTGGCTACCAGCCTAGCCTTGAACTTTTCAATAGTTTCGTCTGCTTTCATCTTCTTCTTGAAGATCCATTTGCATCCAATGGGTTTTGCTCCTTCAGGAAGATCAACCAACACCCAAGTGTTATTTGAGATGGTGGAATCAATTTCATTGTCAATCGTCTCCTACCAGAAAACTGCGTCTCTAGTCTTTATCGCCGTATCATAGGTAAGCGGATCTGCTTCTACATGATAGGTAACAAAGTCATTTTCGAAGTCCTTCGGCCTTCTCATATGCTTAGCTGACGGCTCAGTTAGTTCTGGTTCAACCGTTGTTTCAACAACAACATATTCTTGGACTACATCTTCATTAAAAACTTCATTTTCTTGCGCACCCTCATTGTTCTCCGGAATATCCGCATGAGCAATGTTCTTGTGCCTTGCAAATTTGTCTTCAAAATATTCTGCGTCGTGAGATTCAATAATATGATTTGACTCAATATCAAAAAATTTTCGAGCATCACTCTTCTCAGCATACCCCAAGAAGATCTTCTTTGTAGTCCTTGTCCCAAGTTTTTGAATCTTCAGATCTGGAAGCTTGACATATGCCAGACATCCCCACACTCGTATGACATCCAAGTTAGGTCTGACCTTGAACCAGAGTTTATGAGGATTAATATCTGAAGTTGCATGAGGCACACTATTCAGAATAAAAGTGGCCGTCAATACAGCTTCTCCCTAGTAGCAGTTTGGAAGACCCACAGTCAACAGCATTGAGTTAATCATTTCTGTCAACGTTCTGTTCTTCCTCTCTGCTACTCCATTTTATTGAGAAGAGTACGAAGCCGTAGTCTCATTGACAATTCCATATTATTTGCAGAACGATACGAATTCATGAGACCTGTACTCTCCACCTCGATCACTTCTTATTCTTTTGAGTTGTTGTCCAGTCTGCCGCTCAACTTCGGCTCTGAACTCTTTGAACTTCTCGAATGCTTCGTCTTTAGCCTTCAGCAAGTAGACGAACGCATACTTAAAGAAGTCATCGATGAAGGTTATGAAATACTTCATCCGGCCTTTCTAGAGAACTGTTTAAAGTCACAGATATAGGAGTGTACTAACTCCAGAAGATCTGTACTTCGATAAACCCGAGGAAAGGGTTTCCTTGTGATCTTCGTTTGAGCATAAACTTCACATTTCTCTACCTTATCCCCACACTTGGAGATAAGCCCTATACTAGACATTTTATTTATTCATTTACAATGAACATGTCCTGTCTATTATGCCACAACTCAAGTGTATAAGCAGAAGGAGTGATGGCATTAATTACATTGGACTGATTTATAAGCTAAATTTTGAACATTCCTTCGGTATAAAAAACTTTTCTAAAATATGTTCCCTTAATCATTACCATCTGGCCAGTATTGATGTTCATCCTGAGTCCTGCATAGCAGAGTAGGCCTCCCAAGATCAAGTTTTTTACGATAGCAGGTACATGCTTCACACCTTGAAGCGTCAGAGGTTTCCCCGAAGTCAGCTTCAAAACCACCGTCCCGATCCCGAGCACTTCATCATGTGCTTGGTTCTCCACCATAACCACTTTAGAAGTTGGTGTATAGGTCGTAAACCACTCGTTGCTGGAGCAGACATGGCAGGTGGCTTCAGTGTCTACCCACCAGTCAGAGTTAGCCCCCACCGCATCGACCTGCGCAATCATAGCAACAACATCAGTGATCATAGATATATTGCTAGTCTCTCCTTGCTCTGATTGCTTGGTCTTTGCTTGCATTCACTTTTGAAGTGTCCCTTCTTGCCACACTTGAAACAAGGCATCTGAGACTTTGCCTTCTTTTGCTTGAAGGAAGTCCCCTTCACGTTCAGATTGTTAGGGTCCTTCTTCTTGCTATGGAAAGCCGCATGCTTTTCCCTTGATTTCCTGGTATGAACCAGATTGGCGTTAGCCAATTGCTTGGACAGTGCGTCCACCTTCAGTTGAGCCCTCATCTGGTCCTCAACGTAGATTTCCTGCAGGAGATTGTCGAGAGTGATCTCCAACTTCTTTTTATGCATGTTTGCATAGAACTTGCTCTACCCAGCAGGGAGCTTCGAAACGATCCCTCCAACAACAAACTTGTCGGGGAGGGGCATCGCCTCGTCTTTCAACTTCTGTCGCAGTTTCAGGAACTCCTTCAACTGCAGCAGCATTGGCTTCTCATCCTCAAAGAACCACTTGTGATATTTCTCAACAAGAAATATCTTGCTACGGTTCTTATCATCCTCGTACAGTTTCTCCAGAGACTCACAAATCTCTCTGGCAATAGTCTTCTTTGAATATGATTCAGCAAGGGAGTCTTCCATAGCATTTAGGATCATAAGCCTACAAATGCTATTATCCCTTCTCCATTTGGCTTGGTTCTTAGTAGCCGCAGAGATTGCGACTGCAGATCCAGTTTCTGGAACAGTAGGTTCCTTCTCAAACAGCACGTGATCAACATCAGAGAACTAAATATTGAGGAAAATCTTTCTTTTTCAGATTTGATAGTGCTCACCATCAAATTGTTCTAACTTAGAGAAGTTAGGATTGATAAGTGAAGCACGAAACTTTTTCATCATAGCAATTAAGCTTTGAGATTGTTATTGTCGGGGCACAATTTTTGATTAAAAACTGAAAAAATGAAACAATTGTAAAAACAACGTTTCAATGCAACACTTCAAAGAGGATGCGCAACAGAGATACTTAGAGGATTCTGAGTTCCGAAAATCTAAAAAGATTTCGTAACAGTAGTAAACGACAGTAGTACTTCTAAAAAGAAGATACTAAGCGAATTACTATAGGCAGCATCAACTTGGATGACTGGCAATAGATGGAAGATTGCTGGGGTGAATGATCACCGTTGCTCTTAATTCGTCCCTTACGAACAGCTTCCAGGAACCAGTAAGTTCGATGGAGAACTTTGGAACACTCCACTCTTCTGACTCCTCGGATGGTTGCGAACTCCTGTGGCACTAAGTGGTGCAGGTACTGCTCTTCTCTCCTCTCTCAAACTTTATGGAACTGTGTTAAAAAATACTTGTAAACTTCTTATATTTTGTGTGTACCGAGAGAGAAAGAGAGAGAGAGAGAGGAGAGAACCTTATATAGGCTCGCGCTGTAACTGCCCACTTAGCAGAACGTTCGAGACGTGATAAAAATCGCTCCTGAAAGTGTTGTAACTGCTCAAATCGTGCACAGACACGATCTGAGCCAACTGGCGCACAGCGCGCGCCATCTGCGCAACGTGCGCACCCCGCGCACCCTGCACACTGCGCGCACAACGCCACTTGCGCCACTTACACACTCTGCGCAACCTGCGCCAACTGCGCGCCAACAGGCAGCGCCCACTGGCGCGCCACTTGGACGCGCAACTAGGCCGTACCAATTGGCAGCGTAAGTGGCTCGCGCAACTTAAGCGCACTATGCGTCTAGCGACGGTGCTGACGTGCAAAGTGCAAAGTGTGCCAACAAAATGTCACATTACGCCTCATGAGCCTCGAGTCGCTAAGCCCCTACGGGGCTTACCTCCATTGGAAATTAATTCCCAAGACCAAAAAGCATGAATGCTTCATTGTTGATTTGTCCTTTTTTTCATTTGAAAAATACCCCCACATGGTACACCCATGTGCACCTCTACACCACTTGTGCATCTCTAAACAAGCATAGCTTATATATAGAGATACACTTCTTTTGGTCTAGCCGATGTGAGACTAAAGTTTCCAATGAAAAAGGCCAAAACCCAACATGCACTATATGTATCATGTCACCAGGGAGCCCTCTTGCTTACCCCAAAGTTCAGGATATAGGCTTTGTTGTGATAGTTTGTTTTGCGACACTTTGCTTAGGTGGTGATAGTATCATTCTGATACATGAGAGCACGATTGTTTTGGAATATTTAACTTTGAACTTGGGAATAGGTAAAATAGGGAGATAATGACATGAGCATTGGAGTCGATTTTGAGGCTGCACAATATAATTTTTTTAATGAAATTGCAAACATTAAGTGGATGAACTGAGTACAGAGCATAGTTGCGGCTAGCTTTGTTCTTGAAATATAATTTCCTCTGGGTACGTACTACAGTGAGTTCTAATGCATGATAATGTAAACTATGCGATCTTAAGCATATTTGTAGGGCAGATGCCTCTGCACAGTCAACTTTGTAAAGACAGCAGAGACGATCTCCATAGATTTTTTTTTTTTTTTTCTAGCGTATAGTCTCGACGCATGACACAAGCTCCTCAACAAGCCCTTCAGGTGAATTTGAAGAGGCAGCCAAGATGCAGATGAGAAGCCACTTATGCAAGTGTAAGGCTGGACCATCACAATAGTGGTGCTACTATCTAGGGTTAAGGAGACCGAGAACCGATTTGAATTGAACCTAATTAAAAATTCGGTTCGGTTTAAAAAAAAAAATCGATTTGATTACGATTTTGAAAATATAAAAGAATTATTCGTTCTCGGTTTTGCTTTTGGGCCTTAATTGGCTTTCAGTTCAAAACGCGAATAATTTATGCAATTATTAAATATCCTTAATTTATACATATTTTATGATTAGAAATGTGTATATTTTTTGTATATTTTGAAACAACAATCCTATTTATGTGTTTTAAAGCCAAAGTTTGATAATTTAACAACTAATCCAACTTTGGATCCAACTTTACAAACATATGTATAAAAATTATAAAATTTTAAAAAATTTAACCACAATTCCAACTTTGAGTACGGCCCAATAAACAATAAAATATTCCTACCGAACAAACCGAATCATTAATCGTTTCGATTCGGTACTGCGCGCTTCGGTCATCGTTAATT
>JANAVB010009443.1:0-83020 GCA_029216955.1 Iris pallida
TCAAGTTTTGATGGTTCCATGTTGTAGAGAATTTCATTCTACCCAATTTTGACCTTTGGAAAGTTGGATTCGGACTTGTTTTGACCAAGATAGACTGTTGAAGCTTAGATTCAACTTTAGAGTTCTTGCTGTTCTTGCCATTTGGAGAAGACAGTGAACAGTGAGCTAGCTTTTTAGCTTACGCCGCTGACTTGGGTACGCTGCTCTTTAGCGAGCGTACGCTGACTTGGGTACGCTGCTCTTTAGCGAGCGTACGCTGACTTGGGTACGTTGCTCTTTAGCGAGCGTACGCTGACTTGGGTACGCTGCTCTTTAGAGCGTACGCTAGCCTTGATACGCTGCCTGTTGGCAGCGTGTCTGTTGCGTACGCTAGCGTGAGCGTGCCCTGGACCCTTTCGTACGCTAGCTCAAGCGTACGCAGTCTTGAGCGTACGCTAGCTTGAGCGTACGCTGACCTGTAGCTTGAGCGTGCCCTGGTGTACGCTGACCCTTGCGTACGCTTCCCATTGGAAGTGTATGGACCCTTTGGTACGCTAGCTCGAGCGTACGCTGGCCTGAGCGTAGCTTGACCTGAGCGTATGGCCTTTGGCTGACTTGGTCTCATGTCAGCGTGTCAGATTTGGTTTTATTTTCCTTAAGCTTGGCTCTTTTAGCCCTGTATATTGATATTTTATTAGATATTTTACGCCCATTTTATATCCTTACGCCTTTTGTCCTGAACTTGATAATCATGGATTTGTTAATATGTTTGGAAATGATACCTGAGCATGACACGATAGTGACCCGTAGTGGTGCACTCCTGACATAATGACCTGACATGACCTGATAGTGGCCGTCGTGGCGCACTCCTGACTAGTACACTTGACCTGATAACCTGACATGTTATACCTTGATAAGCTGTTGCGACGGCTACCTGACATGACATGACTTGGCAAGAATGAACATCCTGGACACCGTGGGTGATTGTGCTTGTACAAATAAACCAGTCCTGTCTTGCATCATGTCTAGGACGGGGACTCCTGAGTACCACGGTCAGGAGTACCTACTAAAATGGACTAAGGCTAATAACTAGATTAATACATTAGTCATGAAGAGATTTCCCAGCTACAGGCAATCCCGTTACCTGGGCCCGCTTGGGATCTGTAGCCTGCCGTCGAGTAGGGCACATTTCCAGCACACTGTCATGTGTTGCACCCTTCAAGCTACTTAAGGGTACATGCGTTTCCTGGACGATGTACCCACCTGAATTCAACCCTAATCTTTCGACCTGGGTAGCCTGGATGGTCTGCAGGGCTTGTGGCTGTGGAATAATCTCACTGCATCTTGTTAGTAATTAGGCTTGTGACAACCCTAGTTAGTTAAAGTATCAAGCCGTAATTCTTGCTTGGCCGTGAAGTGATTGGATGGAGTCTAACCAGTCTAGTCTTACCCTGATCCTGTTTCAGATTGCTGCACGACTTGAATGCCTATAGTTATTTTTACCGATAAATGGTGAGAAACCAAGCTCCGTTCAGATGAAGGGTTACAACCCCGGTCCTTGTTTGGTTTACGGGTTGTAACCTGGCTATCGGAATAGTTCCATGGTTATCTCGTCGTATATCATCCTGATATGTTTCATTTTATTCCAGTCCTTATTTTATTTATATTTATATTCCTGTGCTGATTGCTGGTTTTAGTTCTTAAGTGAAGCCTCCTTTGTGGCACTTGCTCTTTCTGGGGTCTGACCCAGCTGGTTTTGTGTGGCCAAATTTCGGAGCAGCTACCGAGGATCTACCGACCTTCCTGCCAGATGGTGAACACTAGAAGGAATCCTGGCAACGAGTGGGTTATTTTTGGCTCTCCCACTCTATTGTAAAATATTCTTTTGAGGCGTTTAGCCGACGAGCACTTGTTTAGCTCGATTGTATTTACTTACTGTTTGCCTACGGGCTGTAACATGATTAACAAATCCTAGGGTTGATCATGTATGACTGAACTCTTGCTAGTCCTAACATTTTGTAACGACTAGCTTCATGATCAGCTGAATATGTAATATTTGGGACGCCTTATTATTGTATATTTAATGATCATACATCTTGTAACATCTATTTACTTGCTTGTGATTGAGACAATAGGCTTGTTCTTGACCTTAAGAGACTGTTGGCTTGTAGATAAACCCTCATGTATCTAGACAACCGTGACCGTATAGCGAGATGGATTCCATTTCATATACGTAGCTGGCTATGTCTGCCCCCGCTCTCCAGTATACTGGTTCTGGGGCGTGACATGGTTTAAGTGGTGGCCCATGCAGGTCTTGTAAATAAAGATATGTGAGGGTTTACCGAATAGATGTCTCAATCAGTATTCGTCCTTGATCTCTGCTCATATCTTCTGAATCCCTGGATTCTTGTCCTGATCATATGCTTGTATCGTTGATCTGTCCTGGTACTTCCTTATTGTTCCCTATGTCGTCTTCTTCAGCGACATTGTTCGTGGTCCTATCGATCAGTAAGACGGAGCACCTCCCGCGGACCAGCAGCAACCCGGAGATCAAGCCCAGCATTCCGGAGTAGCCTCCAGAGTCGAGCCTATTGGAGAAGAGCCCCCAGTTCAGCCGGTTCAGCCTGCCGAACCTGATGATGGCACATTAGTAGGACTCGTCAGGACCTTGATAGCTTCTCAAGATCATCGTGGAGATGCATTGCAACAGGCAGTGACGGATGCTTTGACCAGAGGCAGTCATCCAGGGAACAACGCGGCCAACAGCTTTAAGCGCTTGAACCCTCCATTCTTCGACGGTAGTGAAGATGCTATCGCAGCAGATGCATGGCTTCAGGACACAGAGGTGGTTCTTGAAGCAGCCAAGACTCCAGAGAATGAGAAGGTAGCCGTGGTGCGCTTGCAGCTATTAGATCTTGCCCGCAGCTGGTGGGCAGCGCAGGCCGTTGGATTAGCAGCACCCATTCCATGGGCAGTGTTCAGAGAGAGATTCTAGACCAAGTATTTCGATGCTGTAGCCCGGTACGACCTGCAGACGAGGTTTACCAATCTGAAGTAAGGTGGCAGGACGGTCGATGGATATGCGACCGAGTTTTCCAGACTCAGTCGGTTTGCTCCCACTTTGGTGGCAACCGAGTATGATAGAGCCCAGCGGTTCCAGCAGGGACTTCACCTGGAGATCTTGTTGGCAGTTGAGCAGTTTGAGCATCAGACTTTGATGCAGTCTTGAGAGCAGCCCGGAGGCATGAGTATACCTCCAGAGGATTGTGGATAGGACCGGAGGTCGGAAGAGATCTCACGGCCAGATGAATCAGTCTTCAGCACCGGCCCCGGCAGCCAGGGCTTTGACTATTGGAGCTCCGAGGCGAGCGGCCTCAGTAACGTCGGTTCAGCATTCCACTCCGACGCACCCTCAGCAGCAGAAGCGGAAGCAGTCTTCCGCTGTGGGATGTTCTCATTGTGGAAAGCCAGGCCATGTGGTGGCAGATTGTCGCAGGGCACAGGGATTGTGTCTGCTTATGGAGCACCAGACCATAGGGTTAGATCCTGCCCAAATAGGGGTGGTTCATCATCGTCCAACCTTTCTAGCTCTTAGGTGAGAGGACCAGCACCAGTCCAGCAGCAGCAGCAGTATCCATTGATGAGGCCCTTGCCGCCTCAGTCCCAGGCATTTTAGCAGCAAAGCCCTCAGTAGTATGCGCAAGCCCAGGTCTTGAGTCAGAATAGGCAGCGAGGATATCAGCAGAGGGGACCAGCACCCCAAGGGCATGGTCAGGCCATGATGATGACCGTGGAGGAAGGATTGGCACCAGGAGAGGTAGTGGCAGGTACTATTCTCGTCAACTCCTTCCCCAGCTTAGCTTTATTTGATTCTGGTGCATCGCATTCATTTATGTCTGCACGATTCGCGACACGGATAGGACTGGAGCCCGAGTCATTATCAGTAAGGCTTAATATACTTACTGGTAACGGACTTGTGGGAGTAGATAGAGTGTTTTTCTTGTGTCGGATCGTAGTTAGCGGTAGAGAATTCCCCGCTAGATTGATAGAGTTTCCGATGGCCGATTATGATGTGGTCCTAGGGATGGATTGGTTGAGGAACCAGTATGCTAGGATAGACTGCCATATCGGCAGGATTGTTTTTAGCATTCCAGGCGAGCCGAAGTTTTCTTTCTCTCGAGGTGAGGTTGAGTCATCTCCTCCAGTATTGCGGATGGCAGTAGCAGCAGTTCAGTTGCCCAGGATAGTCGAGGAGTTTCCCGATGTTTCCCAGAAGAACTTCCAGGTATGCCTCCGGAGCGGGAGATCGAGTTCACTATAGACTTGATTTCCGGGACAGCCCCAGTATCAGAGAGAGTCTACAGGATGGCGCCATCAGAATTAGAGATCTTGTACAAGATGATTGAAGAGCTTAGAACCAAGGGATTCATTCGTGCTAGTGGATCGCCTTGGGGAGCCCCGATGCTTCTTGTGAAAAAGAAGGATGGTACATCCAGGTTATGTGTTGATTATCGTACCTTGAACTCAGTGACAATCAAGAACAGATACCCTCTTCCGAGGATAGATGACTTGTTTGATCAACTCAAAGGGGCATCAGTATTCTCGAAGATTGATTTGCGCTCAGGTTATCATCAGATCAGAGTCAGAGAGCAGGATATCCCGAAGACAGCTTTTAGATCGAGATATGGGCATTGGAAGTTCCTTGTTATGCCTTTTGGAGCAACCAATGCGCCGACAGTATTCATGGACCTCATGAATCGCATCTTCATGCCTTACTTGGATCAGTTTGTGATTGTGTTCATGGATGACATTCTGGTCTACAGCAAGAATGAGGCGGAGCATGAGCAGCATCTCCGTATAGTTCTTCAAATTCTCAGAGAGGACCAGCTGTATGCCAAGTTCAGTAAATGTGAGTTCTGGTTCGATCGCATTTCGTACTTGGGTCATATCATCACTCGAGGAGGAGTAGAAGTGGATCCCCAGAAGATTATGGCTATTGAGTCGTGGCCAGTGCCCAGCACAGTTGCAGAGGTTCGCAGTTTTCTTGGATTGGCCGGCTACTACCGGCGGTTTGTTTTGGATTTTGCTCGAATTTCAGCGCCATTGACCCAGTTGACCCGCAAGGATGCGCAGTTTGCTTGGACAGCAGAGTGTCAGAGTTCTTTTGAGCAATTGGAGCGAGGCCTGATAACGGCTCCTATTCTCACGCTTTCAGATAGAACCGGAGGATTCTCAGTGTATTGTGATGCTTCAGACAGAGGTTTAGGATGTGTTCTGATGCAGCATGGGAAGGTGATAGCTTATGCATCACGACAACTTCGTGATCATGAGAGGAATTACCCAACCCATGACTTGGAGCTGGCAGCAGTAGTGTTTGCACTTAAGTTGTGGAGGCACTACTTGTATGGAGACAGGGTGGAGATTTTCACCGACCACAAGAGCCTGAAGTATGTTTTCACCCAGAAGGATCTTAACATGCGTCAGAGAAGATGGCTGGAGCTTCTTGTGGATTATGATATCAACCTGCAGTATCATCCTGGGAAGGCCAATGTTATTGCGGATGCATTGAGCAGGAGAGCGGGAGTTTATTTTCTAACAGCACAACCAGAGCTGTTAGCAGATCTTCAGAAGATGGGTATAGAAGTTATTCTCCCTTCCAGTGTGGCATTGATGGCCAGTATGCAAGTTCAGTCCACTATAGTCGAGAGGATCCGGAAGGCGTAATCGGCAGATTCCAAGCTTCAGCGACTCAGAGCAGAGTGTGAGGCAGGACGAAGACCAGAGTTATGTATTCATGAGGATGGTACACTTCGACATGGTAAGCGTCTTTGTGTACCCAGCGGAGATATCCGACAAGAGATCATGTCAGAAGCGCACAGTTTGCAGTATTCCATCCATCCCGGCAGTACGAAGATGTACCGTGATATCCGACAGCATTTCTGGTGGAATGGCATGAAGCGGGAGATAGCTCGGTTTGTCTCTCGGTGTTTGGTTTGCCAATAAGTTAAAGCCGAACATCAGAGACCGGCTGGACTTCTTCAGCCCTTATCGATTCCAGAATGGAAGTGGGAGCATGTGACCATGGATTTTGTGACTGGACTACCTAGGTCCCCAGCTGGTAGAGATGCTATCTGGATTAGTTGATCGGCTCACGAAAGTGGCTCACTTTCTTTCATTCAGAGTTGGTCAATCGACGGCTCAGTTAGCAGAGATGTACCTCAGGCAGATTGTCAGGTTGTACGGTGTGCCAGTCAGTATCACCTCGGACCGAGATTCAAGATTTACGTCGCACTTTTGGCGTAGCTTGCAAGAGAGTTTGGGAACTCATCTCCAGTTCAGTTCAGCATATCACCCACAGACAGATGGCCAGTCGGAGCGCACGATCCAGACTCTTGAAGACATGTTGCGGTCTTGCACACTTGACTTCGGTGGTTCATGGGAAGATCACTTGCACCTGGTGGAATTCTCATACAACAACAGTTTCCAGGCCAGTATCCAGATGGCACCGTTCGAGGCACTGTATGGTAGGAAGTGCAGATCCCCGCTAGCCTGGGATGATATTGGAGAGAGACAGATGCTTGGTCCAGAAATGATTGCCCAGACAGTTGAGGTGGTCAGGAGAGTCCGAGATCATCTTCGAGTTGCCCAAGATTGCCAGCGCCATTGGGCCGATTCTCATCGGCGCCCTCTCGAGTTTTCGGTCGGCGATCATGTATTCCTGAGGATTTTGCCTAACCGTGGCGTCATTCATTTCGGCGTACGGGGCAAGCTTAGTCCTAGGTATATAGGACCGTTTGACATTCTGGAGCGAGTAGGAGATGTATCATATCGTCTTGCTCTTCCATCGTCGCTAAGAGAGGTACATGACGTGTTCCATGTATCCCAATTACGACGGTATATCCCGGACCCGAGCCACATCCTGGATCATTCGGAATTGGTTGTTGGTACCAACCTTTCGTATGAGGAGAGGCCCGTGTCTATATTGGACCGGAGAGAGAAGATCATCAAGAACAAGACTATCAAGTTAGTCCGAGTTGCTTGGGGTCATCACTCTTTGGGGGAGTCAACGTGGGAGCGTGAGGATGATATCCGATCGCGATATCCCGACTTGTTTGACTCATGAGGTATAATGCCTTTCTTATGCCTCCTGCCTTCGATTCCCTGCTTGCATGATAGATTGATTGCCTAGTATAGCTTGCTTGTTATTAATGTAGCTTGTCATTGCTCCTCTAGCCTCTTGATTAAATTCCGAAGACAGAATTCTTTTAAGGTGGGTAGAGTTGTAATGCATGTTGTTCCTATTACGTATTTGGAATACGTATACGTATTTTATCTTGTATTTGCATATCTCCTTGGTTTGGTTTGGCTTGGCTTGTTTACTCTCGGTTTGGGTTGGGTTGGTTCGACCGGCCCAATGCTTGGTTCATCATGGGCCAAGGGTGGAACACCTTAGCCTATGCTTCTCCTTCATTTCTACCACAAACCCCCTCTTTATTATCCCCACCAACCTTCTCTCTCCTCCATAATTCTCATTTACTTCTCCTTCCCCCACCATTACTCTTCTCCACCAACCAAGAACACCATAGGCAAGTGCAACTTGCTTCCACAAGAGAACTCCTTTTGATAGTTTCATTAGCTTTTCCTCATGATTCTAAACCACATTAGAACTTGTCATTTTTTATTTTGAGGCTTTAATTCTTGTAGATCTAGAAATTAGTTATTTTCGGATTTTGGTGGTTTTGATCTATCAAACTTCCTTGTTTTCAAGTTTTGATGGTTCCATATTGTAGAGAATTTCATTCTACCCAATTTTGACCTTTGGAAAGTTGGATTCGGACTTGTTTGACCAAGATATAGACTGTTGAAGCTTAGATTCAACTTTAGAGTTCTTAATGTTCTTGCCATTTGGAGAAGACAGTGAACAGTGAGCTAGCTTTTTAGCTTATGCCGCTGACTTGGGTATGCTGCTCTTTAGCGAGCGTACGCTGACTTGGGTACGCTGCTCTTTAGCGAGCGTACGCTGACTTGGGTACGCTGCTCTTTAGCGAGCGTACGCTGACTTGGGTACGCTGCTCTTTAGCGAGCGTACGCTGACTTGGGTACGCTGCTCTTTAGCGAGCGTACGCTAGCCTTGATACGCTGCCTGTTGGCAGCGTGTCTGTTGCGTACGCTAGCGTGAGCGTGCCCTGGACCCTTTCGTACGCTAGCTCAAGCGTACGCAGTCTTGAGCGTACGCTAGCTTGAGCGTACGCTGACCTGTAGCTTGAGCGTGCCCTGGTGTACGCTGACCCTTGCGTACGCTTTCCATTGGAAGTGTATGGACCCTTTGGTACGCTAGCTCGAGCGTACGCTGGCCTGAGCGTAGCTCGACCTGAGCGTATGGCCTTTGGCTGACTTGGTCTCATGTCAGCGTATCAGATTTGGTTTTATTTTCCTTAAGCTTGGCTCTTTTATAGCCCTGTATATTGATATTTTATTAGATATTTTACGCCCATTTTATATCCTTACGCCTTTTGTCCTGAACTTGATAATCATGGATTTGTTAATATGTTTGGAAATGATACCTGAGCATGACACGATAGTGACCCGTAGTGGTGCACTCCTGACATAATGACCTGACATGACCTGATAGTGGCCGTCGTGGCGCACTCCTGACTAGTACACTTGACCTGATAACCTGACATGTTATACCTTGATAAGCTGTTGCGACGGCTACCTGACATGACATGACTTGGCAAGAATGAACATCCTGGACACCGTGGGTGATTGTGCTTGTACAAATAAACCAGTCCTGTCTTGCATCATGTCTAGGACGGGGACTCCTGAGTACCACGGTCAGGAGTACCTACTAAAATGGACTAAGGCTAATAACTAGATTAATACATTAGTCATGAAGAGATTTCCCAGCTACAGGCAATCCCGTTACCTGGGCCCGCTTGGGATCTGTAGCCTGCCGTCGAGTAGGGCACATTTCCAGCACACTGTCATGTGTTGCACCCTTCAAGCTACTTAAGGGTACATGCGTTTCCTGGACGATGTACCCACCTGAATTCAACCCTAATCTTTCGACCTGGGTAGCCTGGATGGTCTGCAGGGCTTGTGGCTGTGGAATAATCTCACTGCATCTTGTTAGTAATTAGGCTTGTGACAATCCTAGTTAGTTAAAGTATCAAGCCGTAATTCTTGCTTGGCCGTGAAGTGATTGGATGGAGTCTAACTAGTCTAGTCTTACCCTGATCCTGTTTCAGATTGCTGCACGACTTGAATGCATGTAGTTATTTTTACCGATAAATGGTGAGAAACCAAGCTCCGTTCAGATGAAGGGTTACAACCCCGGTCCTTGTTTGGTTTACGGGTTGTAACCTGGATATCGGAATAGTTCCATGGTTATCTCGTCGTATATCATCCTGATATGTTTCCTTTATTCCAGTCCTTATTTTATTTATATTATATTCCTGTGCTGATTGCTGGTTTTAGTTCTTAAGTGAAGCCTCCTTTGTGGCACTTGCTCTTTCTGGGGTCTGACCCAGCTGGTTTGTGTGGCCAGATTTCGGAGCAGCTACCGAGGATCTATCGACCTTCCTGCCAGATGGTGAACACTAGAAGGAATCCTGGCAACGAGTGGGTTATTTTTGGCTCTCCCACTCTATTGTAAAAATATTCTTTTGAGGCGTTTAGCTGACGAGTACTTGTTTAGCTCGATTGCATTTACTTACTGTTTGCCTACGGGCTGTAACATGATTAACAAATCCTAGGGTTGATCATGTATGACTGAACTCTTGCTAGTCCTAACATTTTGTAACGACTAGCTTCATGATCAGCTGAATATGTAATATTTGGGATGCCTTATTATTGTATATTTAATGATCATACATCTTGTAACATCTATTTACTTGCTTGTGATTGAGACAATAGGCTTGTTCTTGACCTTAAGAGACTGTTGGCTTGTAGATAAACCCTCATGTATCTAGACAGCCGTGACCGTATAGCGAGATGGATTCCATTTCATATACGTAGCTGGCTATGTCTACCCCCGCTCTCCAGTATACTGGTTCTGGGGCGTGATATGTGGTACTATTTATTCCATGCGACTGCAGCACTATTCATCGTTCCTGCCAAATTCAGCACAGATGAACTAGAAAGTGCTCAAATCTTATTTTGGCCATAACTTCCTCAAAACAAGTCGAAATCTAACTTTTCAAAGATCAATTTTGGGTAAAATTGAATTCTCTACAACATAGAACATTCAAAACTTAAAAATAATAATGTTTGGTAGATCAAAACCTAAGAAAACAAAAAATACAACCAACTTAGATCTACAAGAAATAAACCATATAAATTAAAAATGTCAAGTACTAAAGTGTCTTAGAATCTCGTGAGGAAGACAATAGAACAACAAAAATAGAGTTCCACCATAAAGCAAGTTGTACTTGCCTAGGACTTGGTTGGTGGGAGAAGTAAATGAAGAAGTTGAAAAAATAAATGAAGAAGTGAATGAAGAGAGAGAGAAGAGTTGGGTTATATATCAACCCTTTCCATCTCAAACCAAGCCAAGCTAAGTCAAACCATGTCAAATTGAACCGAACCGATCAAATAAACCAAGTCAAGATTAAACCAAGACTAGGCTAAGCAAAATAAGTCTAACTACAGTCCACCTGATAAATGCCAGAAATCTCGTATACGCATACGAAAATACGTATAACGGGAAACGGAAGTGACAACTCTATCCACCTTAAAAGAATTCCATCCTCAAAATTTAATCATGTGGCTAGTGAGGTTGGGAAAAGCTATATTAATCATAAGCAAGTTACGACTAGCAGTCAATCAAGCAATCATTCATGCAAACAAGGAATTAAAAGCATAAGGCATAAGGAATACATTATACCTTATGAGTCAAATAGGTGTGGATATCGTGAACGAATATCATCCACACGCTCCCACGTTGACTCACCCAAAGGGTGATGACCCCAAGCAACACGGACTAAACTAATAGTCTTGTTCTTGAGCACCTTCTCTCTTCGGTCAAAAATGGATACGGACCTTTCCTCATACGAAAGGTTGGTACCAACAACCAATTCCAAATTATCAAGGACATGACTCGGATCCGGAATATATCGTCGCAATTGGGATACATGGAATACGTCATGTATCTCACATAACAACGGCGGAAGAGCGAGACGATAGAACACATCACCTACTCGCTCAAGGATATCGAACGGCCCTATGTGTAACACCCAGTTTTCTAAAATTGGGGTATTTTTGAAAAATTATTATTTTTATTATTTATTAATGGTATTATAGTCATGATATGATTGTTGGTGATTTTTAGTTAGTTAAAACCATTTTCTAAGTCATGACTTATGACTTTGTGACTTACTATTATAACCCTAGTGTAAACCCTAGAGATTTCATAACCTAGAGACTAACCATGATCATGTGAGCCTAGCCATAGGTTTAGAACATCAAATTAGGGCTTTTTAGCCTAAAGGGTATTTTGGTAATTTTCTAGGATTTATTTGGAATTATTTGGATTTATGTGTTTTTATTATTATTTAATTATTGATTAGTGTCATGTTAGTCTCTAACCTAGTTTAGCACTAATCTAGAGGTTAGATACTAACCTAGAAGCTTTAGGATGGATAATTAGTCATGGGTTAAAGTGGTACAAATATCTTAGGATGCCTTTATGGATATTTTGCTTGAATTACTCAAAATATCAAGACTTTTACACCAAAGTCTTTGCCTTAACCTAGAAGAAACCCAAGGACACCCCCCCTTGCCATGGCCGGCCAAGACACCCCCCTAGCAGCCACACATCCTATATAATCCCATCAAATCATTCATGAACATTTTTACATGAATTTTAATCCTAGAAAAATCCCATTCCTTCAAACCAACCCAACTTGATCAATTTTGATCCAAATTCACTCTAGTCTTCTGCATTGGGACCCTACAACATCAAGGGTGCTAAGGGAGGCTAGCAATCCAGAATTTGGAAGCTTTGGACATCACAAAGTGGAAGGAAGCACACCCCCTCTTTATTGATTTTCCTTGGAATTGCACAAATAGGTAAATTGCTCTCAAACTTAGTTAAAACTCTATTTTTTTTCTTCATAAATGCATGTATATAGGACTACCCTAACTGTGGGTCAAGTTTCGTAGGATTTAGAGTTGGTTTGGTGTCCGTATCGGACACGTATCCTAGGCTATAACCCTTGTTTGATGAAATGCCACAAAGGATTTGATTTTGTTAAAATGTAAAACAAATTAAATTTTTGTGTAGCCCTAGACTTGTAGGTTACAACCCAAGTAGACTGAGCACATTTTCGTGCTGTGTCCGTGTCCAAAATGGACACGAACTCACTGTACGAGGCTCGCGTGCGTGCCCTGCTACCACACTCTTCGTGCTCATTGCACAGAGCATGTGGACACGCCAAAATTGGTGTACACGAGGGGGCAGTGTCTGTGCACACGCCCCCAAAATTTCATGACACCTCGTGTCGTATCGAGGACACGAGGACACGTGCACTGGTCATGCACTGACAGTGCACACGCGCGCGGGGCCAACTTCGCGCGTATCGTGTCGCATGGACACGAGTCATAGATACCTCGTGTTTGTACGAGTCTGTAGCCCAACACGTGGGCTACACGTGGGCATGACCACAAGGCCCCACGTGGCTCGTGTCGTGTCCTCGAGGCGTATGCATCTCTGTACGATGCAGTGTAAACCGCACGTAGCAGTCGAGTAAACTCGACTGATACGGGTCTCGTGTCGACACTGTAGGACACGTAGACACGTAACAGTGTGTCTATCGTATAGCCCTATATGTGGGCTACACATGTGCATGACCACGAGATGTGTCGTGTCTCGTGGTGTGTCCACGAGCGTGAGGAACGCGTGTACGATGCTGTGTACGCGTGTGCATATCATGATTTACCCGATTGGGTTTTTGAGTGATTGGACACATTATTTCGTGTCGTGGTGTCGTGTCAGGCCCCCTAGACACTAGAGGACACTTGGGGCATCACTTACAAACCTTTAGGTTCGAGCCTTAGCTCGGTTTTGTGTGTGTACATGGGTTAACCATGTTTACCTGTCCACAGTGCAATGTTCCCGGTTTTGGGTTATTTCCCAGTTTTTCAAATCGAGATTCAAATCGATTTTGGTTATGATTTATACATGTAGTTGTATATTTTTAGTATATGAATACATAGTATATATGTATGTGTGTGTGTAGGTGAGATTTTAGGGTGTATACATGTATATACATGTGTATATACATGTATGTGTACATGTAGGTGTGTGGGTGTTTTGTGTGTGTGTGTGGGGGACCAATTCTGGTTCCAGGAAACTGGAAATCCCCCCTTTCCTATCCAGTATAGCAGTCCCTCTCTCTCACTGTTCTCTATCTCACTCTCTCTCTCTCTCACTCTATTACACTCTTTCATTTCCATCTCTCTCTCTATTTCCCTCTATATATATATATATATATATATATATATATATATATATATATATATATATATATATATATATATTATATATATATATATATATATATATTATATTATATACAACTATATACATTGGTGTATATATAGTTGAGTGTATATATATATGGGCTTATATATATATATATATATATATTTTTTTTTTTTTTGTATATATATATATATATATATATATATATATATATATATATATATATATATATATATATATATATATATATGAAAATGTATATATATGTATATATGTTAGCTATTTATATATATGTATATATATATATGTTATATATAGTGAGTATATGTATAGTATTTTATATATTTGGTTATATGGTATACATAGTGGGGTATATATATTGTATATATATTGTAGATATGTATATATATTATGGCCTATGAATATATATATATGGTGTAGATAGTGTATGTATCTATTGTATATATATATATAGATACCTATATGTATCTACTAGTGTCCTAGATACATGGGCCTATGGCCTATGGTCTATGGTTAGTGAGTTTGAAGTTGACCAATAGGCTTAGTAGACCTAGGTTGACTAGCAAGTTGACCCTTGTTGACCATGGTTGACTAAAGTCAACTATTAGTCAAACCATGACCTAAATGACCTAAAAATGACTAGTTTAACTAGTCTGACCATGTTTGACCCAATTACCTTATTGACTAGTCTTTGTTTGACCTAATTACCTTACTGGCTAGTCTTTGTTTGACCAAAACCTTAGTTGGTCTAAGTTTGACCTAGACTTGACCTAGATTGATCATGTTGACTAGTATTTGACTAGTTTGACTAGAATGTTGACCAAGAGTTGACTTTAACCTAGATTTAACTAACCTTGACTTGTTTGACCTTGTTTGACTTTATTTGACTTAGTTTGGTTTACTATGACCTAGTATGACTTCCTGTGACCTAGTTTGACTGTTAGAGTTGACCAAGAGTTGACTTTTGACCAGATTGACCTAGAATCATGTAGTATGTATTGTATACTTTATTTTTACCACTATGGATACATTGTGACTTGTATTGCTCTGATTAGGAGCCATACACCTCTCCTCAGACAGTATAGCCTCTTCAGACATTCAGTTATCAGGCGAGTACATTTTCTGACCGTTTCATACTTGCCAAGATTTATATTCTTTCTCTAGATTACTTTACTTGATGCTGACACGATTGTTATCACGGATTGGTACCATATGGATCTTTTCATGAGATGTTATCCCCCTCGGGAGCATCAGATACAGCATGTTTGTGCTTTTCACGAATCATCATGTATCTCTATGCTTTCATAGATTCATGAATCGCTTGTGACTCATGTACTCTCATGTTCACAGAGCCTCTCATGAATCTCCTATTTATGGGCTTATCACGAATCTTAACATAACTTGAACGGATCCTTGGGTATTGATTGGGGATGGGGGAGTGGAAATAGTCATGTGGATATTACCCCAGTAGCTGTAGTCATGAATCACTCTTAGTTGTAGTCATGAATCTCCTATGCCATTCACATGTCTATATTTTACTCTGACTCACTAGTCACTGCTAGTTCTCTATTATAGTAGATATTTCATTACAGTTATCTCTTTTACTACATGTATCTTCCTTCAGCGTTTCTTGTATTTTACTCTATTGCATGCTTTATATTTCCTATCATACTATGCACTGCTTGAGATGTATTGTGCTCGTTCCTGTCCTGACTGGACCTGTTGAAAATATTACAGAGGATGAGGAAGAGGACCTGGTGTCTACCTATTATGGAGCAGGACTAGATGATAATTATGTTGTGGACCCTCAGCAGGATCCACCTGCAGCTGAGGATGTTGCCCCAGTAGTCTAGGCTAGTTTAGCTAGACAGTCTTTTCTGTATTATCATTTTGTCTCACATTCTGAGTTGTATTTTGAGATGTTGAGATGTATAGACTCTTAGACTTATATTGTATTTTGGGTTAACATTCTGGATGCTATGTTATCCTAGACACTTGGACTTATTTCATCTATGCTACTGTTCTTTTTGAGTTACTGTCTATCTATCTATCTTTCATTTTTCTACCCTAGATGTGATTGAGATTGTGTTATGTTATGTTACCTCCATTCGGAGAGTATATACTGTACAGGTACTTTTATATTGTTAGATGATTAACCTAGGACAGCGTTCTACCACCGACACTGCGGCGTAGGCTGGACGTACCCACTTCTCGTGCCCCTATACAGGGTGCGGGTCGTGACACTATGTACCTAGGACTAAGCTTTTTCCGTATGCCGAATAGAATGACGCCACGGGTAGGCGAGATCCTAAGGAACACGTGGTCGCCGACTGAAAACTCAAGGGGACGCCGATGAGAATCGGCCCAATGGCGCTGGCGATCTTGGGCAACTCGAAGATGATCTCTGACTTGTCTGACCACCTCGATTGTCTGCGTAATCATCTCTGGACCAAGCATCTGTCTCTCGCCGACATCATCCTAAGCTAAAGGTGATCTGTACTTCCTGCCATACAGTGCTTCAAAGGGTGCCATCTGGATGCTAGCCTAAAAACTGTTATTATAGGAGAACTCTAAGAGATGCAGGTGATCTTCCCACGAACTACCGAAGTCGAGTGTACAAGATCGTAATATATCTTCGAGAGTCTGAATCATGCGTTCTGACTGACCATCTGTCTGCGGATGATAAGCTGAACTGAACTTGAGACGAGTCCCCAAGCTCTCTTGAAGACTCCGCCAAATGTGTGATGTGAATCTTGAATCTCTGTCTGATATGATACTAAATGGCACTCCATGCAATCTAATAATCTGCCTGAGGTACATCTCTGCTAGCTGATCCGTCGACTGACCAGTTCTGAAAGGGATAAAATGAGCTACCTTGATGAGCCTGTCAACTATAACCCAGATAGTATCTCTTCCAGCTGGGAGTTTAGGTAACCCAGTTACAAAATCCATGGTAATGTGCTCCCATTTCTATTCTAGGATCGGTAAAGGTTGAAGAAGTCCAGCTGGTCTCTGATGTTCAGCCTTAACTTGTTGACAAACTAAACAACGAGAGACAAACCGGGCTATTTTCCTCTTCATGCCATTCCACCAGAAATGCTGAAGGATGTCTCGGTACATCTTCGTTCCACCATGATGAATTGAATACTGAAAAATGTGAACCTCTGCCATAATCTCCTGCCTGATATCACCACTGGGTATACAAAGACGTCTCCCATATCGGAGAGTACCATCTTCGTGAACACATAACTCTGGTCTCCGTCCTGCTACACAGTCTGTCCTAAGCCGCTGAAGCTTAGAATCCGTCGACTGAGCTAACTTAATCCTCTCAACTATACTAGACTGAACTTGCATACTGGCCATCAATGCCACATTGGTAGGAAGAACAACTTCAATACCCATCTTCTGAAGATCGGCTAACAATTTTGGCTGTGCTGTTAGAAAATAAACTCCAGCTCTCCTGCTCAATGCATCTGCAACAACGTTGGCCTTCCCAGGATGATACTGCAAGTTGATGTCATAATCGACAAGTAGCTCTAGCCATCTTCTCTGATGCATATTAAGATCCTTCTGGGTAAATATATACTTCAGACTCTTGTGGTCGGTGAAAATCTCCACCCGATCTCCATATAAATAATGCCTCCAAAGCTTCAATGCAAAAAACTACTGCTGCTAATTCCAAGTCATGGGTAGGATAATTTCTCTCATGGTCACGAAGCTGACATGACGTATAAGCGACTACCTTACCATGCTGCATCAAGACGCATCTCAATCCTCTGCCAGAAGCATCACCATAGACTAAAAATCCTCCAGTCCCATCTGGAAGCGTAAGAATAGGAGACGTCATCAATCTCTGCTTCAACTTCTCAAATGAACTCTGACACTCTGCTGTCCAAGCAAATTATACATCCTTGCGGGTCAACTGCGTCAGTGGTGCTGAAATCCGAGCGAAGTTTGAGACAAATCGTCGGTAATAGCCAGCCAATCCTAGGAAACTCCCAACTTCTGCGACGGTACTAGGAACAGGCCATGACTCTACAGCCACTATCTTCTGGGGGTCCACTACAACAAAAAATCCTTTTAATGATGGCTAAAAAGTGTCATTAATGACGAACCATGACGTTTTTTTTTCCACAGCAACCGTTATGAAAACGGGTGTTATAAATATTTTTTAAAAGCGTCATAAAATAACCGGCATGAATAGTTTCTATAAAAGCGTTATGAATAGTTAATATATAGTACACAATTCAGAACAATTTTAAAACGTAATGAATAGATAATATGTATAGGCTCAATGCAGCACATTTATAACACTTTATACTATTCAAATTAGCATATTTATAATGCTCTATACTGCACAGTATATATTACATTCCAAAAACTTAACATTATATATCACCATCTTTATTACATTTCTCAAAATAGAGTACATATCAACATCTTCATTACATTCTCAAAATAGAATATCTAAATACATAAATATATTTACAACTACCAAAATTGTCCACATCAAAACTTGGCCACATCAAAACTGTCCACAGAACATGTAGCAAAACCCTGAAAAAGATAAAAACAAGGTTTAATATACTTTATAATATAATGTTAAAAATGAAACTTTATATTAATGTAATAGATCATTATGACTGGTAAGAAGAATCAAACCTTGTGTTATGACAAAGAATATATTATCTAGCTGAAACAATGCCATGTAATAGACTTTGAACCTCTTCCATTAAATTTGGGAACCTGAAAAACAGTGAAGCACATAAAGGCCATCAAAATTTGTTTTAATCTGTAATCATAAATACAAAATCACATAATGGTCATCAAGCAAATCTAGCTGGCAACATAATTTTGGGATTATTATTTGTACCTCATAGTTTAAGGTATCGGCCGATATCGATACAATATGGCTGACACCGATACGGTTTGGCATGTCCCAATCCGATACCAACCGATATCCGATACTGACCGATACCGGCATTGGGGTTCTCTTTTTCCATCAATTTCACAAAGAAAATTGAAGGAAAAAAAAAGACAAATAAACAAGGGTTTGAAGCATAATAAGGTTGTACCTATCTACAGGTTAAACACAAACTTATTTTCGAAATGAAGCATTTCCACAACTAAATGAAGCATTTCCACAACTAATTAAACACAAACTTATATTCGAAATTAGAACAGAAGCTATAAATAACGCGGACACGCTGATTCCACCGATCTACAACTGCTTCCAAGATTAATGTCCCAATACGATACCGACCGATACCGACAATGGAAGTCTTTTTCCCAGTCAGTTGGAAAATTAGTCAAGGTTAATCCTAACTGCATCTAAGCAAAAAAAGATACAACAGTTAATCCCAGGACTTCTCTTAAAGCAGTAAATCCCAGGATTTATGCATAGGACTTCCCCCCGAAAATAAGCACTTAGAAAGGCATGATATAGTGAAGCTATAAATATGTGAAAATGCTAAGAATTACATACCTGATTTTGGACTGTTAATATGAGGCTTTTCTGGAGTTCTTTGCTGTAAGGAATACCGTCCACTAGAGTGACAAATGCATATATTCCCTGCCCTTTGACCTGGGACAGAACAAACATGATAGAAAAGCATATAAATGAAGAAAGCAGAGAAATTGGCAATGTCACAGGTCACGAAAATATAGGATATAACCCTCATGTTCAAAACCAACGACTGCAGCCTCAGCATATTACGGATGTGAGACCAGTGCAGATTCTACCCCTGTTGTGCCAATACGATGCCCACTGCAGATAGATCCATAGTTCATGTATAAGAAGAATAGTTTTCATCAGAAACTTATAGTAATGCAAATACTATAAGTTTGTTTATTCTATTTTTTCCCCTCCAAAGAGGAATGGCATCAGGAGAACATAAAATTAATTGAACCATTACTTTCTTCCCAATCAGCTACTAGTCCACCTTCTTTTACGAGCCGGGCGTTGGGGCTTGACTTCAGCACCGACAACACCTTCAGTCTGGGCTAGTTGTGATTCATGCTCTGGTTTCTTGCTCACAACCATATCCTTCTCGCTATGCATAGGAAGTTTGAAACGTTCGCTGCGCTTCTTGAGCTTAGCCACTGTATCCAGGTGACAATCTCCATCATCCCCCAACTTATCAGTAATTTCTCCCTCATCAGCACCCAATAATTCATTCTATCCAGGAACACATCCAATAATACTATGATCAGGAATATCAAATTACTAAAATAGAAAAATGAATATCACATTCCTAATAATTTATTTATGATATCACATGTATATCCAAGTTATAACGTTACTAACACAGTAATTGAGAATATCTTATAAAATAATGCCTTGTAACGTAATTTCAGACTGTAAATTTGTGGTCATTTGTAATATAATTGAGAATATCTGGTAAAATAATAATGCCTTGTAATATAATATATGTGCCCACCATCACGATGCTGTATATTGACCAAATGTAAGTAATAAAAAAATTACTTGGATTACAAATTGACCAAAGTATAGGATTGGTATGCCAGAATGCAAAAAAATTCGGTTGCACTGGAAAAATAAGAGATTGCTACCAAAAGAAGGGTCAAATTGAAGTACAGCCTCGAGATTATGCTACAAGCTTGCAGCCTCGAGATTATGCTACAGGCATCTGGATCACTGGCATCGTTGCCTTCAATCTATCCAGGAACACATCCAATAATTTAGTAAGCAATCCATGAATCCATCAAGCAGCACATATGTTATTCTTCCAAATATTTTCTTTATCAAAAGGGGAAAAAATAGAATAAATAAACTGGAAGTCTGGATCCTAGAATTAGCTTGCAATCAACAGAATAAAAAGGCTTCACAAAGAACAAATACCATATAGCTCGCTGCCGGCGGTAGCATCCTCCTCCACGGCGTCGAGCGTCGTAGGCTGCCTTGTCATCCTCCTGGATAGGTGGAGCTCTCTAATTCAAGAAAAATGGTGAGGAGAGAGATTAGAGAGAGAAAAATCGACGGAATGAACCCTAATTCTGAGCCCAGGTGGCGTCGGGGGCGCTCCCGCGGGAGGCTAGGTGGGCCCGGGTCTCCTCGAGGAAGGGGCGTCGGAAGGAGTCGAAGTAGTGGTGTAGCGACCGGAAGGTCGGCGGGATGGTTGCTCCCGGCTCGTCGTCGTCGAGGAGGAGGCGTTCGTTGAGCAGGCCGTGGTGCGACCACTTGCTGATGACGTCGAGGAGTTGGTGAGAACTCGCCATTGTGAGGAGGGTGGAGAGTGACCTTGAAGTGGGCTTTGGAAAATTTTAGGGTTCAGGGAGAGGAGGGAAGAGGGGGAGGAGGAAAGCTCTGAAAAAGATCGGAAGGTGAAGGGTTTTGTTCGAAGTTTATTAATTGCAAGTTTGCCACCGCTCTAAAATATTAATAACATTTTGTTTTATAAACGTTATAAAAAGCCCAGATTTAGTCCTAACCGTCATAGAAAAAAGGTATTTTTCAACTTAATAACGCTTATGTATCAGCCGTCATTAAAACTCCTTGTCGAGCGTCATTAAAAGGGTTTTTTGTTGTAGTGGTCCATTTTTACTCCACCTCTGGTGATAATGTGACCTAAGTACGAGATACGATCGAGCCAAAACTCACACTTACTAAACTTCGCGTATAACTGGTGCTCTCTGAGAATCTAAAGAACTACACGAAGATTCTGTTCATGATCTGCCTTATTCTTGCTATAGACTAAGATGTCGTCTATAAATACTATCACGAACTGGTCCAAATAGGGCATGAAGATACGATTCATGAGATCCATGAATACGGCTGACGCATTGGTCGCTCCAAATGGCATAACAAGGAACTCCCAATGCCCATATTTGGATCTGAATGCTGTCTTCGGGACGTCTTGCTCTCTAACTCTGATCTGATGGTACCCTGACCGCAAGTTAATCTTCGAAAATACTGCCGATCCTTTGAGTTGATCAAATAAATTATCTATCCTTGGTAGAGGATATCTGTTCTTGACTGTTACAGAGTTCAAGGTACGATAATCAACACATAATCTTGACATACCATCCTTCTTTTCCATAAGAAGTATCGGAGCTCCCTAAGGTGATCCACTAGCACAAATGAATCCCTTGGTTCTGAGTTCTTCAATCATCTTGTACAAAATCTCTAACTCTAAAGGTGCCATCCTGTAGACTCCCCCTGACACTGGTGTCGTCCCTGGAAGCAAATCAATGGTAAACTCTATCTCTCTCTTTGGGGGCATGCCTGGAAGCTCTTCAAAAAATACATCAGGAAACTCTTCAACAATTCTGGAAAACTGAACTGCCACTGCTACTACCATCCGCAATACTGTTGGAGAAGGTTCTACTTCGCCTCTGAAAAATAAAAACTCTGCCTCACCGGGAATACAAAAATAATTCTGCCAATATGGCAGTCTATTCTTGCGTATTTCTCCTTCAACCAATCCATTCCTAGGACCATATCATAATCGACCATCGGAAATTCTATCAACCTAGCGGGAAACTCTCTACCGCTAACTACGATTTGACACGAATAAAATACTCTATCTACTCCCACAAGACCGTTACCAGTAAGTATATTGAGCCTTACTGATAATGACTCGAGATCCAGTCCTATCCGTGTAGCGAATCGTGCAGACATAAATGAATACGATGCACCTGAATCAAATAATACTGATGCTGGAAAAGAGTTAACGAGAATGGTGCCTGCCACCACCTCACCTGAAGCTAACTCTTCCTCCTCGGTCAAAGCCATAGCCTGACCTTGCCTTCTTGGTGCTGGCCCCCTCAGCTGGTGACCTCTCTACTGGTTCTGAATCTAAGCTTGAACATATTGTTGAGCCTGAGACGGCAATGGCCTCGGAGGCTGGTACTACCGCTGCACTAGTACTGGACCCCTAACCGATGGACTAGTTAGGTTTGATGATGACGAACTGGCTCTATTCGGACAGGACCCTATCTTATGATCTGGTACCCACAAGCTAAGCATAATCCCTGTACTCTGCGACACTCTGATACTACGTATCCTGGCTTCCCATGAGTGCAGCCCATTACGGAAGACTGCTTCTGCTTCTGTTGCTGAGGATACGCCAGCATCGAGTGCTGAACCAACAAAACTGTGGTCGCGCTCCTAGGAGCTCCAATAGTCAAAGCCCTAGCTGCCGGGGCTGGTGCTGAAGACTGGGACATCTGCCCATGAGACCTCTTCCGTCCTTCGCTTCTATCTGCAATCCTCTGCGAAGTATACCCATGCCTCTTCGCTGCTCGCAAGACTGCATCAAACGTCTGGTGCTCAAACTGCTCCACTAATATGATAATCTCTAGGTGGATCCCCTGCTGGAATCGTTGGGCTCGATCTAATTCGATTGCCACCAAGGTGGGAGCAAACCGACTGAGTCTAAAAAATTCGGTCGCATATCTATTGACCGTCCTGCCCATCTGCTTAAGATTAGTGAATCTCATCTGCAGATCATATCGAGCTACTGCGTCGAAGTACTTATTCTGGAACTTGTTGCTGAACACCGCCCATAAGACAGGCATCGGTAATCTAACTGCTAGCATCGCCCACCAGCTGCGGGCTAAGTCCAATAATGGTAGATGCACAACGGCCATCTTCTCTTTCTCAGGAATCCTAGCTGCCTCCAGGATAACCTCTGTGTCCTGAAGCCATGCATCAGCAACGATAACATCTTCACTGCCGTCAAAAAAAGGAGGGTTCAGACGCTTAAAGCTGTTGGCCGTATTGTTCCCTTGGTAACCAACTCTGTCCATGGCATCTTGTACTGTCTGGTACAGGACATCGCCCCGAGGATTTTGAGATGCAAGCAATTCCCTGATGAGACCCACCAGGGTTCCATTGTCGGACTCTACAGGCTGGACGGGTTGAACTGGTGGCTCTTGACCCCCAATAGCATGACTCTGGAGGCTAATCCTGAATGCTGGGCTTGGTCTCCAGGTTGCTGCTGGTTTACTGGAGGTGCTCCGCCTTGCTGATCGGTAGGACCAGGAACAATACCGCTGAAGAAACGACATAGGGAATAATAAGGAAGGACCATGATAGATCGAGGATATAAACATGTGATCAGGTCAAGATTTCAGACAGATTAGAAGAAACAAGTAGAGATCAAGGACGAGTGCTGATTGAGACATCTATTCAGTGAAACCCTCATACATCTTGATTTACAAGACCTGCATGGGCCACTACTTAAACCGTGTCACGCCCCAGAACCAGAATACTAGAGAGCGGGCGACAAACACAGCCAGCTACGTACATTGAAGTGAATCCTACCTCGTAATATGGTCACGGCTGTGTAGATGCATGAGGGTTTACTACAAGCCAACAGTCACTTATGGTCAAGAACAAGCCTAGTGTCTCAATCTCAAGCAAGCAAGTAATGTAACAAGATGGTAGATCATCAGACATACAAAGTAAGGCGTCCCAAATATTAAATATTCAAATGATCATAAAGCTAGTCATACAAAATACGAAGACTAGCAAGAGTTTAAGTCATACATGATCAACCATATGATTTGTCAATCATGTTACAGCCTTTAGGCAAACAAAAATATAAATTTAACACGAGCTAACACTTGCTCGGTGGCTAAACGCCTCAAAATAATAATTTATAATAGAGTGAAAGAGCAAAATAAAACCCACTCGTTGCCAGGGTTGCGTCTAGTGTGCACCATCTGACTGGAAGGCTGGAAGATCCTCGGGTGCTACTCTGAAATTTGGCTATACAAAACTAGCTGGATCAGACCCCAGAAAGAGCAAGTGCCACAAGGGAGGCTTCACTTAAGAACTAAAACCAGCATATTAGCACAAAAGACATAATTGATAAATAAAGACATGGGTTAGAGAAATAAGGTGATAAACGATAAGACAACTAAGGGACTATTCCGGTTGCCAAGTTACAACCCGTAAACCAAATAAAGACCGGATTTGTAACCCTTCACCTGAACAGAACTTAGTCTCCAACCAATTATCGACAATAGTAAAGCATAACAGTAGTGTGCTAGAATAACCATGTACTGGTCTTGCCTAGGCAAGACTAGACGAGACTCCATCCATCAATCATGGCCAAGCAATGAGTACGGCTTGATACTTTAACTAACTAGGGTTATCACAAGCTTAGTTACTAACAAGATGCATCGAGATGTTCCAACAGCCACAAGCCCTGCAGACTTAATCTAGGTTATCCGGTCACAAATTGAGAGAGTTGGATTAGGTGACTTGGGGGTGCAACACATGACAGTGTGCTGAAAATGTGTCCTACTCGACGGCAGGCTACAAGTCCAGTTAGAGCGCCCAGATAACGGGACTGCCTGTAGCTGGAAAATCTCTTCATGAACTACATGATCAATCTAGTCTTTATCCTAGTCAGTTTCAGTATGAATCCCTGACCGTGGTAACCAGGAATTTATGTCCTAGACATGATGCAAGACGAGACATATAGCTTATACTAGCACAAACACCCACGATGTCAAGACAAAAGTTACTTAGCAAGTCAAGATAGCCGTCACAACAGCATATCAAGATTATCATGTTGGATTTACTTATCAAGAGTGCGCCACGACGGGCCACTATCATATCATGTTACTTGTCAAGTTACTTGTTACTTGTTACTTGTCAAGTTACTTGTTACTTGTTACTAGCTAAGAGTGCGCCTTAACAGGCCACTATCGTGTTCTATCCTTATATTATCATGAATGAAAGAAACTTGCATAAATATCTAGTAACATATTCTTGAAGCTAAGAAAAAGGTCTACAACTTTCATATTGCGAGTTGGGAGAATTCTGCCCACAATTTAGCCAAATAGGACTTAAAACAGCCAAAAACAGCCAAAATAAGCCCTATGCGGCATTCTGCGGCACTATACAACCTTCTGCGACACTATACGACACTATGCAAGCCATACGGCTGCGGTACTATTCATTTCATGCGGCTGTGGAACTATTCATTCCATGGGACTGTGGCACTATTCATTCCTGCGACTGCGACACTATTCATTCCATGCGGCTGCGGCATTATTCATGCGGCTGCGGCACTATTCATTCCATGCGGCTACGGTACTATTCATGCGTCTGCGGTACTATTCATTCCTGCGGCTGCAGCACTATTCATTCCTAGCAGCTGCGATACTATTCATGTGGCTACGGTACTATTTATTCCTGCGGCTGCGGCACTATTCATAAGGCTGCAGCACTATTCATTCCTGCGGCTGCATCACTATTCATTCCATACGGCTGCGGCACTATTCATGCGATACTATTCATCGTTCCTGCCAAATTCAGCACAGATGAACTAGAAAATGCTTAAATCTTACTTTGGCCATAACTTTCTCAAAACAAGTCGAAATCTAACTTTTGAAAGATCCATTTTGGGTAAAATTAAATTCTCTACAACATAGAATATTCAAAACTTAAAAATAATAAAGTTTGGTAGATCAAATCGTAAGAAAACAAAAAATGCAACCAACTTAGATCTACAAGAAATAAACCATGGAAATTAAAATGCCAAGTACTAAAGTATCTTAGAATCTCGTGAGAAAGACAATGGAACAACAAAAATGGAATTCCTCCATGAAGCAAGTTGCACTTGCCTAGGACTTGGTAGGTGGGAGGAGTAAATAAAGAAGATGAAGAAATAAATGAAGAAGTGAATGAAGAGAGAGAGAGAGAAGTGTTGGGCTATATATCAACCCTCTCCATCTCAAACCAAGCCAAGCCAAGTCAAACCAAGTCAAATTGAACCGAACCGATCAAATAAACCAACTCAAGATTAAACCAAGACTAGGCTAAGCAAAACAAGTCTAACTACAGTCCACCTGATAAATGCCAAAAATCTCGTATACGCATACGAAAATACGTATAACGGGAAACGGGAGTGACACCATAGGTTTTAAATTATAAAATATAGGAGAATGTAGGAGATTCATTACTTTCCACATATGTTCAACCCAGAACATTCATTTCCATAGAAACTTTCATAGATAGTATAATATATCCCAATTGTCAAAGATCGAAGTATAGGATTTTTTAGCGAAATCGGTAGTATCGGTGGTTTCAGATCGAAGCATAGGACTTTTTGGTATCGAAAAACAAATAATTATTAATAAATTATTTACATTTAAAAACATATATTTTATACATAATAGAATAATTTTCATTTTTAGTATTTTTGAAATTAAATGAAATAGTAGTCATTATTACCCGATTGGTTTACATACAATAGAATGATTTTCTTTTTACATGATTTTATACCCTTAGTACGCTTTAAACCCTTGTGATTTGTCTTTTTAGTTTAATTTTCTTTGTCGAATTAATCGGAAAAGAGACCCCCAACGTCGGTATCGGTCAGTATCGGGTATCAATCGTTATCGAATCGGGACATGCCAAACTGATACAATATTATAAAGGTATAATATATCATATAAGGTCGATCTTTCTAATACTGATACAATACTATAAAGGTATAATATATCATATTACTAATATATAGTAATGTTCTTCAACGATATATTTTACATGCTTAATTGACAAGAGTGGGGACGGATGGCTCAGAACACAACCTAAAATTCATTCTAGCATACATTAGTGTGAATCGTCTATGTTCTGTACATATGGTGTAGTATATGTTCTTATCGTATCTAGTATCTGAAGAATGTAACAGAATCAAGATGAACTCACATAATGTAATACTAAGACATCATCTACTACTATATAAGATATAGTGATAGGTTGTCATATCATCATTACCGAGGGATGAGGGTCGGAGGACAGTCAACTTTATCTACGGCTATATAGTTTCTGTCTCGCCAGTCGAATGGCTGCAGGGACTATGTCCTGATCACCATGTCATACCGTAGATTAATCCAAATGGAGCTGGAGCTGGAGCTGGAGCTGGAGCTGGAGCCAAAATACAGAATTCAAAATACAAAATACAGAATCCAATCCCTGGGTTCGTCGAAAATACAAAAACAAAGATTGACACACAGTACTAATTCTTATCTGTTTTAAGTGTGAGAACGGATGGCTCAAAACATAACCCAAAATTCATTCTAACAAACATTAGTGTGAATCATCTATGTTCTGTACATATAGTATAGTATATGTTCTTATCGAATCTAGTATCTGAAGGATATAACAGAATCAAGATGAACCCACATAATGTAATACTAAGACATCATCTACTACTAAAAGATATAGTGATAAGTTGTCGTATGATCATTGCCGAGGGAAATGGGTTGGATTGTCGTATCTAGAATAATACCAATCCAACATATTTCATGAATAAAATGTTACCAATTAACCAACCAACAAAACTACTTGTTACAAATATCGGCACTATCGGTGCTTTCGAATCGGAGTATCAGATTTTTTGGTGTCGAAAAACAAATAATTAATACTAAATTATCAGATTTTTTTGGCACTATCGAAGCCCCCCGTACCCCTCCTCCCTACACCACCCCTAACCCTAACCCTAACCCTATCCCTAACCCCTTCCCCACCAGCCCACCTTCCCTCCCCAGCACCCCCCTCACCCCCCATGTTCCCCTCCCCCACCAACCACCCCTAACCCTAACCCGAACCCTAACCCTAACCTTCCCTCCCCAAGCCCCTCTCCTCAACCCCAGCCGCCCTCACCCCCCCCCCTCGCTCCTCCCCCTCCCACACCCACTCCTAACCCGAACACTCCCCTCCCCCCAGCCCCCTCCTCACCCCCAGCCGCCCTCGCCCCCCCTGCTCCACCTCCAGCCACCCCCCACTCACCACCCAACCACCCGTATCCCCCTGCCCCTCACACCTCCATCGGACCATTCCTCACCACCCAACTACCCGCACCCCCTGCCCCTCCCCCGAGCCACTCGTACCCCCAACGACCAACAACCAAAATAGAGAGAGGGGGAGTCACGTACCGGAGAGGAAGGAGAGTCGTCGGAGAGAGTGAGATTCGCTGGAGAGAGTGAGAGCGCCGGAGGGAGTGAGAGCGCTGGAGGGGGGAAGGAGAGAGTGAGAGAGTAAAATGAGAGGAAATGAATCCTTGGAGGGAAATTTAATTAGAATTTAGCGACGTTCATTTTAACGTCGCTAAATTAGTTGCTATTAGCGACGTCATAGCGACGTTTCGCGACGACTAGCTCATGGAACTAATATACGTCGTTGTCACATCGCTATTTTCGTCGCTAGTAGCGACTATTAGCGACGTTTCACTTAAACGTCGCTAATGTGCAAAATTTAGCGACGTTATACAAACGTCGCTAAATTTACGTCGTTAATGGAGTAGATTTTAGTAGTGTATTCTTTGTATTCTCAAATTTTTTTTCTCTCCTTTCTTGATCATGGACTCGACTATTCCTTAGATTCGGAAGCCCCTTGCTTGAGTTTTTCAAGTAACCTTCATACGGACCCCTCATAAGGCCATTAGTCGAAGCTTTTGTGTTACCGTTTCGCTCTCACCAAGCAACCGAGGTCCAGTTATCGTCACCATCGATCGACTTTGCTATTGCCAAGTACGAAGGTAAGCTTGTTCCACTATCACACCGCGTCACTATACATCATGTCAGTCCGTATCAGTCTGTATCAGTCCGTATCGACTTTGCCATTGAGAACTAGACCATGTTCAGATGAGTGGAGTCCAAGCCTATTATCAACCTAATTTTAGGACTTGGGAGTTATTACTTTGTTAATAGCTAATTGTGTTAAATGTTGTGAATCACAAACTCATTGTATTTCTATACTTTAATGCAGTTTATATTCATTCTACAATGTAATTAATGTTGTCTATATTTTTTGTTTTGATGGATGCAGGCACCTGATCAACCTATCTTTCCTAAGACATGTTTTCTAAAAGACTTCAAAGAAAACATGTTGCTTCTGGTCGTTTGAATATTGATGCTCCACTAAACGAAGATGTTTATAATATCATTGTCGACGAAATATTCGACAAAGATGCAGATTTGTTTGATGGAGATGGAAAGCTTGGAGAGATTATTCTTGGTGACTTGATTAATTGGCCAAAAGTATTTGTTCAGCATATTAGGTTGTGAAGTTATGCAATTAGTTTTTTGTTTTTCTAGTTTTAGTACTAAACAAAACTATGTAGTAGTACTATTTTTTTCTTTTTGAATGCTATGTGTGCAAGAAAGTACCAAATCTTTATATGACTACAATTTTTCATTATTTACTTATATGTAATATCAGTTGTTTATATATTGAATGATTGGAGTTTTTTATATACTTAATGATGGGTATTGTTTACATATATCAGTTCGAGTTACTAAATGATTAGAGTTGTTTATATGCAATATCAGTAGAGGTTACTGAATGATTGGAGTTGTGTACATATTTTCTTTGCTTTGTGTATATTAAAGAATAAACGACTGACCATTTCAGTCCTAAAGGGAAAATAATTCACAGGTTATTATACGGATATAGTCTATCGATTAATATGTGATAGACTATGTTTGTCGTTTAATTTAGTGCACAGTAACAGTCCATATCCGTCGTTAATTGTTGTGGCGGTATAATTTGCAACAGAGCATTCAACTGTTAGAAACCGTTGGAAATCAGAATTTACGACTATTTTAGACTGTTGAAAATCAGAGCTTCTAGCGTAGTGTCTCCTTCGTACAGGAAGATCTCTAAGGATAGGGTGAGTAATTTTAAGTTGTAATATTCTTCTTTTTACTTGATTTTGGTGGGGGGTTTAATATTTGGGCGAAGGGTTCAACATTGTTCTTATCAATTGTATATCTTTTATCGAAAGTTATATAGATTGAGATTTGTCAATACGACGTAGTTAATGAAAAAAAGTTGTTTGATCTGTCTTAGCGTTTATGGTAGATCGGATCGTTATCTTCAGGTGGGTTGGCATCACTTCTAAGTCCGTGCCTATGGCCGAATCTGGTTTGGGTCATGCACGGGTTCCCAACATCATTTCCAACCACTAATTAATTTACTTTAACTTCATAACTTCTAAATCCAAGAATGTTATACTAGAAAACAATTTCATTCTTTCCAAGAGAAAATTAAATCTTGCAATCTAAGAGCAAATAAGGGCAAAATCAATTAGGACATGAACCAATTAGGGGATGACTCATTTAGGAATCATTTAAAACAATTTGGGCATAAATGGAATATATCTAGGGATATTACCTGATAAATTATTTGAAAAGAGGCACGAAATAAGAGTGAGGGATGGCAGAATGGGATATTACTTGTCCTAGGGATATTACTTGTTCCTCTTCCTCTTCCTCTTCCTCTTTCTCTTCCTCTTCCTCTAGGGATATTACTTGTCCTATGCTGGCTCCGCTAGTGCCCATATTTTTGTTTTATTAAACAGACTTTTTTTACTTTCAAATTAATTACACGGACCTCTCATCTGCTTTATGTTGTATGAGTGGTTAGTGTAATAACACTTTACATAAGACATAAAACATATCCTATGCTGGCTCCGCTAGTGCTTTTATTTATAACCTTATACTTCCAAGGAAACAGTAATGTCCACATCTTAAAAGCTAGGGTTATTTATAATAACATTGCCTATATTTTTGTTTTATTAAACATAATTTCTTACTTTGAAAATAATTACTCGGACATCTCCTCTGCTTTATGTCGTATGAGTGGTTACTGTAATAACAATTTACATAAGACATAAAACATAGGGAAGCTTCATGTAATAAAGATAAAACATAAGGAAGGTTAGTGTAATTATTTTTAAAATAAGAAAAAACATTTAATAAACCGAAAATATATGAGAGTTTAGTGTAAATAACCCTAAAATCAAAAATCAAACCGAGTAAGACTTCGGTTAAACATGGCAATTTGAAAAAACAAAATCCTTGTATATACAAGAACGAGAGAAAGAAGAGAAAGAATAATGCTATTCGGCACTCCAGATTATCTCTCCAAACTATCCCTCCTTATGAGGTAGCTGTTGTGACATGTTAAATAATATTATGTATCATCTAACATGGCGACATGGCAAATTTAACCAAAAAAGTGATTATCCATTTTTTTAATGTTAGTATTAATATTAATATCAATATTGATGTTAATATTAATATTAATATTAATTAAAATTAAAATTTAAATTTAAATTTAAATTTTAAAATTTGTCATATCAGCTTCCATATGAATATGTCACATCAACTATCACATAAGCACGTAAGAAGGGATATTTGGAAAACCAATTTGGAGGGACGAATACTGTTATTGGAAGAGAAAATGTACAAGGACACATTGGTGACCAAATGTAGGCTTATTATTTCACAGGTATGAAAACAAGACACAAGATGGTGATATTATATTTAGCAAATAAACAGTATCGAGTAGCAAACAGCAGCTGTAGAGCGCAAGTAGAAACGTTCAAACAATGTTTGAAACCAGGAGGAACAAGGCTCAGAAAGGAATATCAGTAAGGCTGTTAATTATCAATGTTTTAGAACTACCATGCATGTTGCTTAAAATTTTCCACAACTCGATCGATCCTTTCCTCCTGTATTAGTTTGTCACCCTAGCACACCTGGTGATGGCCGTGCAGCCGCGGTTGTAAGGGTTGGCACGCCCCTGACTGTTGCAGTTGTAGTAAGACTGGCCTCGGCGGTTGCATGGCACGCTGTTCTTCTTGAGGGCACCGTAGCTGATGTACTTGCCTCTACCTCCACGGCCACGGCCTCGGAGGGATCGCCTAGCCGATTCAGACTCCAGGCCGAGCTCCTCGTTCTGGTCCACGCAGTCACCAACAAGCCTGTTGCTGCTAATGCAGGTGTTGCTGCCGCCGCCAATGCGTGCGAGGCCCCAGCTTGCGTCGGGGAATGCTCCTGCCGACGATTTGGCTACGAGGGCCAGGACTAACAAGAGAGAGACTGCCGAGCGAAGAGCCATCATGCGGGCTCTTGTTCTTCTTTTTCGAAGGAAGGAGGGACGCTTTATTAATTTTTCACTATGGAAGCCAGGTCCCTTACCTTCCTGGAGGAGTAGAGAGAAAGAGGAGGTAGAGCGTATAATGTTGGGGAAGGTGCATCTTGATTTTTGAGATTGAGATGGGACTGCGATTTGGATGGCCTGTCTTACATTTTGTTGGTGGTGTGACTGCTTCTTGCTCCCTTTTTTTCAGGTCGGGAGAGGAGGGAAGCCACAAAATCAAACTGTTGGTGTTAGCCCTATGCTAAATTTGCCTCGAGGATGGTCAAATGCTAGCTTAGAAACAATGGATGTGGTGGAGCTAATGCGTAGGTCTTCAATGAACCAGGATTCGACGATCCTTGCATTTAATCCATAATTTTTTTTTGCAGGAAAATAACATCATTTAAATTATAGTAGAATTCACTTCGGATAAATCATCAAAAATACCAATATACATAAAGGAGATTCATCAAAAGTTTTTGTAGAACCAGATACATCATGGACGATGAAGTGATTTGCCAATGTGTGAGCAACCTTATTTGCTTATCTTGGAGTATAGTTGAACGAAACATTGATTCTATTGAGTAAAATTGTTCGCACCTCTTCAACAATGTGCCATACTCGCCATGGAATATCAAGATTGTTGTGATTTATAGAGTCAATTAACACTTTGCAGTCACCTTCAATGATAAGGTTGTCTATCATTCTATGATAAGGTTGTCTATCATTCTATTCCTGCTGAGCCAGAGATAAGGCCAAACCTTCCACTACAGTGAAGACCCTCCTAGTTTGGTTAGGCTATGGTTACTATGAAAAGCCCATCTTTATCTCGAGGAACTGCAGCTCCTGCCATCTTGTCTCGAGGAACTGCAGCTCCTGCCATCTTGTTATCAAAATAGCCACCGTCAAAATTCATCTTCCAAGAACTAGGAGTTGGAGGGAACCAGCAACTGAAGATAGCATCATTCAAACATTTAAGTCCTGATGAAATATGGTTTGAATTGCTACCTTCGTACGTTTCTCTAAGTCTCATTGATTCAGAAACAATGGCATCACTGTCGATGGCTTGTTGTTTGAAGATGAACGCATTCCTCGACTTCCAAGTCTGCTATAGTAGATAGAAACTTGCTGTGGTGTAATCAGTCACCCTCATCAAGAATACTTTGGATAAAAGTAGTCACAGTTGAGTTGGGAAGTAGATGTCTATTGTTGGGATCCAGACGTTGCTAAGCAGCTCCCGCATAAAAACAATGTAAAAATAGGTGATCATTAGTTTAAATATGTACCTGACAAAGGGAACATATTGGATTGAAGCTTTGAATTCGTCTTTGGATGTTTTTTGCAGTTGCAATGGAAATGGTGATAGCCCGCCGAATGGAAAGTTTCGACAAATATGGTGTAGCTTCCAAAGCTTATTGCAAAGCAGCTCGGGGGATCAGAGATTGTTAGTGCCGGAGCACAATTTTTCGATGGAAAACTGAGAAGATGAAACAATTGTAAGAACAATGTTCCAACGTAACACTTCTAAGAAGGTTGCGCAAGTATAACGAAGATCTAAGAAGATCTCGTTACAGCAGCATATAATATTACGAGAATCTAAAAAGATTTCGAAATCCACAGCAGCGAAGAAGATGACAGGCGATTGATGGATGAATATCCTGCTGGGGTGAATGATCACCGTTGCTCAAAGCTATATTCGCCCCACACGAATAGCTTCCAGGAACCAGCAAGTTCGTCGGAGAACTTTGGAACACTCCTGCTCTTCTGACTCCTCGGATCGTACACGGACTCCTGTGCAAAAGCAACGTTGGTGAAACACTTCTCTTCTCTCTCAAGACTTCTATTTACTTGTGTTAAGAAACACTTGTAAACTTTCGTAACTATCTATATATGCCTCTGTCTTCCTGCCTGTGAGAGAGAAGAGACCTTTTATAGGCCCGAGTAGCAACTGCCCGGTTAGCACAACATTCGGGACGTGGTAAAAACTACTCCGAACGTGTAGTAACCGCTCAGATCATGCACATGCACGATCTGAATCAAGTTGCGCACCTCGCGCACCCCGCGTGCCTTGTACACCACGCGCTGAACGCGCACTGAGCCACTTACGCCACATGTGCACCCTGCGCGCTTGCGCACCCTGCGCCACCCGTGCAACTGGGCGCGCACCTGTGCGCGCAACTGGTTGCGCCAGTGGGCGCGCAACCTGGGCCGCGCAACCTGGGCAGTGCACCTAGCCGCACACCTGGCGGCGCAATCTGGCCTGCGCAACCTGGCCGCGCAACGAGCGCAACTTAAGCGCACTATGCGCCTAGCGACGATGCTGACGTGCTAAGTGCAAAGTGCGCCAACAAAATACCACAGTATACCTCATGAGCCCATGAGCCCGAGTCCGAGTCCGAGTCCGAGTCGCTAAGTCCCTACGGGACTTAGCTCCAATGGAAATAAATTTCCCAAGAGCAAAAAGCATGAATGCTTTCAATTGTTGATTTTGCCTTTTTCCCATTAGAAAAATAACCCTACATGGCACACCCATGTGCACCTCCACACCACATGTGCATCTCTAAAAGTGCATAGCTAATATTTAGAGATACAACTCCTTTGGCCTAGCCGATGTGGGACTAAAGTTCCAATAAAAAGGCAAAAACTCAATAATCCCCCACATATCTCTATATATGGGTATAAGTATTCCCCACAGTAATTGTCCATCATGCATTAGGAGAGATATCGCTGACGACTTGAATCTTTCCGCATGGGTCAAACAACAGACTATAATACAGGAATGGACTAAGCCTTGAATTACGCACCATAGCTGAAATTCTTCCCACTCACATAATGTAGTTATATGTGCTTCTGGCTACATATTAAAGGCCATGTACCAGCCTGATTTCAGTGTATAATTTTGGGCATCTACAAGTTTACCCTCAAGAGACGGCCTGATATCTCTTTGTCCTTACACTATAGGTGAGTTCATTATAAAGAGACATGGCATGGAGCGCTTTGCGCTTCCCTTGCGGTGCTACGCCGCTATAAGATGGCTTAAAGCCGAGGCCTTACCCCGTAACTAGAACCTCATCGTAGTGTCATACTACTGTAGCATAAGGCAACCGCCTCTTTGTAGTGCCAAACTATCCAGCATGAAGCCTTAGGCTCCCTTGCGGTGTTACACCGCAATGACATAGCTTGCAAGTTTGAGGCTTTATTCCTAACCGGGTACCTCATCGTGGTGTCGTGCCACTGTAACATGAGGAACTCCTCCTCTTTGTAGTGCTGACTACACCCCTCTTTATTTTAACATACAGCATTAGGCTAACTGCCTATTTGCGGTGCTACGTCGCTGTGACTTGGCTAGCAAGGTCGAGGCATTACCCCATGCCTGAAAACCTCATGGTACAGTCACCCCATAGTAGCATGGAGTTTCACTCCATGTAGTGCTGTTCTACCGTGCTTCCTATAAAGCACACCAGACATTCACTCTGCCTGAGAACTCATTATGGCATTTTAGCCAACCTTCCCACAGGATCCGTTTTTCGTAGAAAATAATAGTAGACAACAGTGGTTGTAGGTCCGTAACCTCTCCATATCCAATAGAACATGTACCCATCATTCCGGATATTCTTCCGATTAGTGGTCCTCCCTTGAACCAAAAGCTAGATGCCTAGTAGATTTTACTTTGAACTATTAGCATAAAACTTTATGGTAGGAATATAATAATACAATATCATAATGCCTTCAAGCCCATTTTATAAGCTGTGTCATCGACCAGCTGACGATTGAAGCCCTTGGTGAACGGATCTGCCAGGTTCTCCTGACTCCGAACATCAATCACTGCAATAATACCCCTCTTGATGAGATCGTGTACTGTCTTGTACTTCAACCGTACAGTCCTCTTCTTCCCGTTGAAGAGGTTATTTGATACCACTGCCGCAGTTGCCTGGTTGTCGTAGTATATCGGTATCACCGTTATTTGTGCCCCAACCACTAGAAGATCATACATGAGCTTCCGAAGCCATTCTGCTTCCTCGGCTGCGGTATCAAGTGCAAAGAACTCAGATTCCATGGATGACCGCGAGAGCATAGTCTGCTTCTTCGACTTCCACGATATAGCAGCTCCATCCATAGTGAAAATGAATCCACCTATGGACCTCTCGCTTTCCACCTCTGAGCACCAACTGGCACCACTGAAGCCTTCCACTACCGGCGGATCTTCGCTGTAGTACAGTACATATGTCTGAGTCTTCTTGAGATATCTCATAACCCGTTTCACAGCTTTTTAGTGTTCAACACCTGGGTTGCTCGTGAAATGACTCAGCATTCCCACGACGAAAGCTACGTCAGGCCTTGTGACAGTAGTAGCATACATCAAACTCCTGATTACGCTTGCATACTCCAGCTGCCTGACACTTTTTCCTGAATTAGGCTTCAGCTTCAGATCACACCTGTACGGCGTATCGATCCCTAGAAGATTCCGATACCCATAACGAGTGATCATTTTCTCAATATAATGAGACTGTGACAGTGCTAGTCCAGTATCTGTCCGGATGATCTTGATCCCTAAGATCACATCAGCTTCCTCCAAGTCCTTTATACTGAACTTGCTCGAGAAGAATTTTTTTGTCTCAGTGACACAACCCATATCCGTACCTAGGATAAGCATGTCATCCACGTACAGACAAACGATCATACCTCTTCCATCAGTGAATTTCGTGTAAACACACTTGTCCGTCTCGCTGACCATGTAGCCATTTGACTATATAACTTTGTCAAATTTCTCATGCCACATCTTGGGAGCCTGTTTAAGACCGTACAAAGATTTTACCAACTTGCAGACTTTGTCTTCAAGACCCTTGACGACAAATCTCTCTGGCTGTTGCATGTAAATCTCTTCGGTCAGTTCGCTATTTAGAAAAGTCGTTTTTACATCCATCTGATGTATCACCATCTTATGTTTTGCTGTGAGAGCAATCAATATTCTGATGGTGGTCATCTGGGCTACTAGAGCATACATGTCAAATAGTCAATCTCCTGCTTCTAAGAAAACCCCTTGGCTACCAACCTAGCCTTGAACTTGTCAATAGTTCCATCTGCTTTCATCTTCTTCTTGAAGATCCATTTGCATCCGATGGATTTCGTTCCTTCAGGAAGATCAACCAACACCCAAGTGTTATTTGAGGTGATGGAATCATTTTATTGTCAATCGTCTCCTTCCAGAAAACTGCGTCTCTGGTCTTCATCGCCTCATCATAAGTAAGCGGATACGCTTTCATGTAGCACCCAGTTTCCCAAATGAGGGTAATTTTAAAATTTTGTGTTTATAATTATTTTAATAATGATATTTAATTCATGATATAATTTTTGGTGATTTTAAATTATTTTAACATTATTTAAATCAATGACTTGTGGTTTTGACGTTTTGCTAGTGAAACCCTAGAGACTGTTTGACCTTGAGCCTAACCATGTGATTATGATATTTTAATGTCATTTTTGGCCTAAGAATATTTTTGCATTTGACCTCTTTGAATTATTTTGATATTATTTTATTATTTATGATATTGTTTTGGGATTATTTGAGTCGGGTTCGAATTTTATCTCAATCTGACTTGTAACGGGGACCGGGGGTAGTTTGACTCTAGTGGGACCCACACACTAGTTAGGCATGGCCCACATGATATTAATTTTAGTCCACATGATAGAAATATTTTAGTTAGAGGTTAGACTAATTATTATGGATAAGGTTAGTGTGATTAGAGACTTTAGAATGACTAATTTAGCCCCAACCAATTAGCCCTTTCCTAATACTCATAGAATAGGTTAGTAGGGGCTTTTGGACTTTTTCTAATAGGACAAAACCACCTTTATGGCCAGCCACAATAAGGATAGGGTTGAGCCTCCCATTTGTCATTATCCATCTATTTTTCTCTCTCTTGTTCTTCCCCAAATTCTTAGAGAGCAATCCCTAGCAATTTCTCCACCAAATCCTTCCATTTCACCACCAAATCTTCTTCTTTCCTTCTCCATTCTAGCCAAGGAGGAAGCTACCCAAGTTTGGGAGGATTCGGAGCTCGTTTGTGTCCTTTTGGAATCTCTACGTGTCGGTGTCGCTCCGGGAAGGTTTTTCTTCGATTCGATCTACCGGGAGGTATAAATCTCTTCTTCTTTTCATTTCCTCATGCATATAGGTCTATTTTGAACCCATATGAATGACCCCCATGGTTGTATCTCCATTTGTGTCCATTTTGTGTCCATTTGGAGGTCATAGGAGTGTCCTTTGTGTTGTGGATGTGTTCATGTTACATATATAGATTTATATATATATATTGTAATGAGAGTGTATCTATATTTATATATGTAATAAATGGTTCATGATGATTATATAATCAAGTTTGTGAATGTGGTTCCTCATATTATTATTGCTATTATTGTTGTCGATAATTAGGATATATATTGTGTATTCTTTTGGCTCAAACTATCTAAATTCGTCATGATTTTTATACACGTTTTTAATTTCAGCCCTAACTTAGAAATGTCATAACTTCTAGCTCAAAGCTCGATTTAATCTCTCGTTTTTTTTAAAAGAAGCGTATTGAAGTTAGCTTTCCAAAAACATGTATAATAGCCTAATTCTTTCTGTAACTTTCTGGAGAATTATTTGAGTGTCAGCTGTACGAAAGACAAATGCGTTCTCGGTGTTTTCGCGATTCCGGGAGTTTCCGGAAACGAAAATGCGATCCGTTGAAGTTTCGGAAAGCTAACACATAGATCTATAACATACTTTAATCCTAAATTTTAATTCATGCTGAGATGGTACAGTATTGATTATTAGTAGGTGTTACTATTCGGCATATGCATTTTGTGCACCCTTGTGTGTAATATAATGTTCTATTTGATTTTAACCCATGTTAATATATATACATTATGTAACTAATAGAGAATACAAGCATGAGTAAATGGTTAAATAAATGATGTATGAGGTATAAGTATTCTATCTAATGTAAGCATGTATAAGTATGGCTTGTAATGAATATATAGGTTCCATAGTATGTAATGTATGGTACATATAGTAGTACAAGAGAATAAATGAATGATGAATGAATGAAAGCATGAATGTAATGTAATAATAGATGTAATGTATGAAATATACAATTTAATAAGATGTGATGTTCTATGTTAACACAAATCCTATATTACCTCATGTACCCCCTTACACTATGTTGACACTATCACACTTGACACATTGTTCACTTACACTTTGACACTCTTTGATATGTATACACTATATATGCCTATTTAACCCTCACTTGCCCCTTTGCCATGTTCACATACACACACATAGCCTCTTAAATAAGTATTTATGAATATAGTTAACTTAGCTATGTATGTATATTATATATATGTTAGCATATTGTGTTGTAATATATATAAGTTTATATAACCATTTGAAATGCCATGATTATAGACCTAATATTGAATACTAATATATGCATGTGTAGACATATATAGCTTAAAGTAATAGATTACCTAGTGTATATCCAATGTGAATTCTTGCCTATTTGAGTATTGAATAATTGCATGCTATATAGAGTCGGGTGTATGTTGGCTTGTATAGCCTTGTATTGATGTGTGCTTGCTAGGATAGTCCTGGTTAGGCCTAGTAAGACTTGCTGGGTTAGGACATGACCTAGTTTGACCTAGTTTAACTAGTACAGTTGACCAGAGTTGACCAAGGGTTGACTTTGGCCTAGTTTGACCTAGATTCATGTAGAATACATTGTAGTGCTATTCTAATTAGGAGCCAGACACCTCTCCTCGGACAGTATCTTTACCTTGGACATTCAGATATCAGGCGAGTATATTTTCTGATCATTTCATATCCTGCTTAGAATTATATTCCTGCTTTAGATTACTATACTTGATGCTGTCACGACATTATCACGGATTAGTACTATACGGATCTCTTCATGCGATGTTATCCCCCTCGGGACCATTGGGTACATTGTGTCATGTGCGTTTCACTTTCATCATGTACTCCTGTGCTTTCACCATACATGTACACTCTTGTGAATCTTGTACTCTCATATTCACAGAGCCTTCATGTATACTATCATGTGCACCCTTTTAAGGGCCCCATGTGATATCATGTACAATAATATAACCTGTTTAGATCCTTGTGTATTGATTGGAGAAACGGGGGAGTGCTAGTAGTCATGTGAACAATTCCATAGTAGTGTAGATCATGTACAACTCTTTAGTGTAGATCATGTACAAATCTGTCCCGTTCACATGTGCTATCTTGTACTCTACATCACTAGCCACTGTTAGTTCTCTATTTGTAGTAGATATTTCTATTATAGTTCTCTCTCCCTATTTACATACTGTATTTCTTCAGATCTTATATCTTACTTTACTGCATGATTATATTTTCTAACCTGCTATGATTTGTTGAGATATATTGTGCTCGCTCCTGTCCTGACTGGACCTGTTGATAAATTTATAGATAGCCTGGGATTGCCTGCTAGCCTAGAGGAGACACAATAGAGATTGTTTAGATAGTTATTTCATTTTGTCTGGAGTTGTATTTACTTGTGGATTACTGTATTTGAGTTTTGAGATGTATTTCTGGGATTATGTATCTTAGACACTTAGACTTCTATCTCCTGTATCTCTTTTGGATTTCTTGTTTATCTATCTTTATCATTCTACCTTAGATTGTGAATGAGTTGTACCTCTGTGTTGACCTCCTTATGGACAGTATTCATATTATGCTAGTTATAGTTCATGACCTAGAACAGCATTCTACCGCCGATACTGCGGCTAGGCTGGGCGTTGTTACGTACTCGTACCCTCACGGTGGGTGCGGGTCGTGACACGATTTTAGTGGTGGCCCATGCAGGTCGAGTTTATGTAGTGGTATTCGAACTTGAGTACCACTACAGCCTGCAGTAGGTTTAGGATATATTTTGAAGGTACTCAATCACAGTTAGGAACCCTTAAGAGATTCCTGGGACGACCCTTGAGAATCTTATTTTAACTTCGATTTGAAAACTCTCTTTCTCCTTGATTGTTTTATCTTTATTTTCTGTTGTTGAATTTGATGGATTATTGTTGAATTTGGGTTTGTATTTATTGATTTTGATGGAAGATTGTTGAATTTTGAATCTTGACGATTAGCTGTAGCATCCGAGTTTGTATTTATATGATTGAAGGATTTTGTTCATTTTTGATTTTGATGTTCGTTGATAAATTTGATTTGATTTTTGGGTATTTATTGTTGATTTAATTTAATTTTTGGCAAGATAAAATTATATGGGCTAGGTCATCTATGTTATGGAATCTAGTCTTCTATAATCACATTAGCCAGCATGGTGAGGACATATAGTCTGACTCTGGATATATTTCTCGGGTGTGGAAATTAAGGTTTTTGCAGCCAAGCTAGCGGCACCGCGAAAATGTTAAATACCATGATTCTAGAGATATGTGCATAAGTCAAGGGCTCTGTGATTATCGTAGCCTTGCTTACTAGTATGACGAGGATTTAGAGTACCATGATTTGGGATAGACGCATATGATTATCAGATTGCACCTTAAATATTTTTGAACATGTTTGCTCTACTTTTGTTCAGTCATTCAAAAAAAAAGAATTATTATTTATTTGTTTGTCTAGTTTCTATTATTTAACTTAAGAGTATGTTTAGTTGTTTTTTAAACCTTGTGTAATTTCTTGCTATGAGTTTTTCATAATACAATGAATCGATGATTTTGCTAGACTTTATCTTGAATTTGATATTTTAACTCTGGATTTCAAAACGGTTCCTTCTTTAAACAGATAAGCAGAACCAATTTTATCATTATTTCTTTCTTGCTATTATCCTTGTATTAAATAATAGTGATAATAAAACTGTCTTGATTTCGTCAATTACTTACTTTACAATTTTGGTAGGAATTTAAATGTTAGTCTTAACGTAGAATTAAATTTTTTTTTGGGACATGAGAATATGTATATGAATATATATATATAACAGACACTTTGCCTAACACATATGCATGCTACGCTTGATTTCCAACCTATCTAAATAAATATTAATATGTTGTTGATGTTAATTTCCAACCCCAATATTCCTGGTTTTCTGTTTTTCCCAATTTAAAGTCGTAATTCAAATATAGGTTACATGTTGATAGTTTTGTTTACATAACTGCACATGTATGATATCTGCAGGGTTTCAATTTTTAGTATGTTAAATTGTCCAATCTGAGACTGCATGCATATTAACCCTTAATGTTGAATTCCAAATGTTAGTTCAAGTTGCTGTTCCATCTTTATGAAATATTTAGAGCTGTGTACATTGTTGTAAGTAGGAATATAAATTTAGGTTTCATATTCTTACATGTTAGTTTGTGATAAGCATTGAGTTGGTTTTAATGTTCAAATTTCTCCAAAATCCTAAAAACTAGTTACATGTTAACATTTTTATATTAATTTCCATGTTAGTTCGATTTCAGATTTAACATGTAATATTGAACTGTATGCGTAGATAAATGTGTGGATAGTATGTTAGGGTTTCATTTATGTCATGTTAGGTTAAATTGGGAGCGTTGAGATCGGTTGTGATGTTTCAAAACCCTAAAATTCGAGACTGCATTATGTTAATATTTTACTGCTTTAAATGTTAGCTTATTTTCAGATATTTTTTTTGTGTAAATGCTGAACTAAAACCTGGTTTAACTTTTTAATACTAAGCTATAACCCTGTACAAGGACACACACACACACCCTAACTTAGTATACACTGTCATGTAACCAAACCCTTCCCCTCTATGTTATGATTGTATATCTAGATAGATGTATATAGAGCTTAGGCATACATGTTATAATATATATAAATACATAACTAAGTCTCTACCTTTTATATATATATGGTTAGCTATGCATGTTATGATTAAATAGGTTGCGTGTCGCGTATTGCGGATTGTTTAACCAATATGCTATGATTAGTGTAACTTGATAGCTGTTGTTTTGGAACCCAAATCCTCGTATACACTTTCATGTATATTCACGTACACACACGCCTACTATCTAACCATATGAACACGTCCCCATACACACAATGCTAGCTTTTCCCTTTCTAACGCTCTCTCTATATATATATTGTGATTGGATTTTAATGCAAGTGATTTTTAATTCCTTAATTTTTGAATTTGATTTTCTGTACCTTTTTGTTAAATAATTGGTAGTTGCCTTTATTTTATTTTGATAATGACCAATTTTTATATAGGATGGTAGACAGCCCTACAACCTTGATGATTGTTGTTTCCTTACCTTCCCAATTAAGACATCCTAGATTGTTTGTGTGTTGATACCATAGTACTATTTTGACCTAGAATGACCAGTGAACCTAGGTGAGACTTCCAACTGCTACGGTATGCCCTGACCTTGTATACTATTCCTTCAAATTGCATGATTTAGATAAAAAAAAATTAGACCTTAATTGTTGGAAAATAGGGACGTCACTCCATTAGTATCAGTTGTAGATATATATGGGTTAGTCCTTGATGTGGGAATGTGTGTCTATAAACATGTAGCTTAGGAGATTTAGGAGAGATTATAGTATCAGCCTTGATAGGATGTACTAGTCTTTTGGTGAGTATAAATGTGTTATGAGAGATAGGGGCCTATATGTCTTAGTAATGCATCATTCCTATGGTAATAAAATGTATTAATAGATGGTTAATAGGAAGATAATAGTTTGAGCATACCTATAGCCTATGATCAGTTCCTTTTTATCCTTAGTTAAGACCACTTTAAAATAGGTCCAGTCCCTTGGATATAGGTTCCAGTCCATATTTTATTGAAGTTCCATTACCGCCGTACAGCAGAGCAGTATTGGAGGTATTCCTAGATTAACACTTTTTAGATGTCCGTTTATTATTCCAGTGTTAGGAAGTGTTACCTTAGATATTGGATAGGTTAGAGGCTCTAGAAGGAGTACTATCGATCTTAAATTTCGAGGACGAAATTTTTCTAAGGTGGGTAGAGTTGTAGCACCCAGTTTTCCAAATGAGGGTAATTTTAAAATTTTGTGTTTATAATTATTTTAATAATGATATTTAATTCATGATATGATTTTTGGTGATTTTAAATTATTTTAATATTATTTAAATCAATGACTTGTGGTTTTGACGTTTTGCTAGTGAAACCCTAGAGACTGTTTGACCTGGAGCCTAACCATGTGATTATGATATTTTAATATCATTTTTGGCCTAAAGATATTTTTGCATTTGACCTCTTTGAATTATTTTGATATTATTTTATTATTTATGATATTATTTTGGGATTATTTGAGTCGGGTTCGAATTTCATCTCAATCTGACTTGTAACGGGGACCCGGGGGTAGTTTGACTCTAGTGGGATCCACACACTAGTTAGGCATGGCCCACATGATATTAATTTTAGTCCACAAGATAGAAATATTTTAGTTAGAGGTTAGACTAATTATTATGGATAAGGTTAGTGTGATTAGAGACTTTAGAATGACTAATTTAGCCCCAACCAATTAGCCCTTTCCTAATACTCATAGAATAGGTTAGTAGGGGCTTTTGGACTTTTCCTAATAGGACAAAACTACCTTTATGGCCAGCCACAATAAGGATAGGGTTGAGCCTCCCATTTGTCATTATCCATCTATTTTTCTCTCTCTTGTTCTTCCCCAAATTCCTAGAGCGCAATCCCTAGCAATTTCTCCACCAAATCCTTCCATTTCACCACCAAATCTTCTTCTTTCCTTCTCCATTCTAGCCAAGGAGGAAGCTACCCAAGTTTGGGAGGATTCGGAGCTCGTTCGTGTCCTTTTGGAATCTCTACGTGTCGGTGTCGCTCCGGGAAGGTTTTTCTTCGATTCGATCTACCGGGAGGTATAAATCTCTTCTTCTTTTCATTTCCTCATGCATATAGGTCTATTTTGAACCCATAGGAATGACCCCCATGATTGTATCTCTATTTGTGTCCATTTTGTGTCCATTTGGAGGTCATAGGAGTGTCCTTTGTGTTGTGGATGTGTTCATGTTACATATATAGATTTATATATATATATATTGTAATGAGAGTGTATCTATATTTATATATGTAATAAATGGTTCATGATGATTATATAATCAAGTTTGTGAATGTGGTTCCTCATATTATTATTGCTATTATTGTTGTGGATAATAAGGATATATATTGTGTATTCTTTTGGCTCAAACTATCTAAATCCGTCATGATTTTTATCCACGTTTTTAATTTCAGCCCTAACTTAGAAATGTCATAACTTCTAGCTCAAAGCTCCGTTTAATCTCCCGTTTTTTTTAAAAGAAGCGTATTGAAGTTAGATTTCCAAAAACATGTATTATTAGGCCTAATTCTTTCTGTAACTTTCTGGAGAATTATTTGAGTGTCAGCTGTACAAAAGACAAACGCGTTCTCGGTGTTTTCGCGATTCCGGGAGTTTCCGGAAACGAAAATGCGATCCGTTTGAAGTTTCGGAAAGCTAACACATACATCTATAACATACTTTAATCCTAAATTTTAATTCATGCTAAGATAGTACAGTATTGATTTTTAGTAGGAGTTACTATTCGGCATATGCATTTTGTGCACCCTTGTGTGTAATATAATGTTCTATTTGATTTTAACCCATGTTAATGTATATACATTATGTAACTAAATAGAGAATACAAGCATGAGTAAATGGTTAAATAAATGATGTATGAGATATAAGTATTCTATCTAATGTAAGCATGTATAAGTATGGCTTGTAATGAATATATAGGTTCCATAGTATGTAATGTATGGTACATATAGTAGTACAAGAGAATAAATGAATGATGAATGAATGAAAGCATGAATGTAATATAATAATAGATGTAATGTATGAAATATACAAGTTAATAAGATGTGATGTTCTATGTTAACACAAATCCTATATTACCTCATGTACCCCCTTTCACTATGTTGACACTATCACACTTGACACATTGTTCACTTACACTTTGACACTCTTTGATATGTATACACTATGTATGCCCATTTAACCCTCACTTGCCCCTTTGCCATGTTCACATACACACACATAGCCTCTTAAATAAGTATTTATGAATATAGTTAACTTAGCTATGTATGTATATTATATATATGTTAGCATATTGTGTTGTAATATATATAAGTTTATATAACCATTTGAAATGCCATGATTATAGACCTAATGTTGAATACTAATATATGCATGTGTAGACATATATAGCTTAAAGTAATAGATTATCTAGTGTATATCCAATGTGAATTCTTGCCTATTTGAGTATTGAATAATTGCATGCTATATAGAGTCGGGTGTATGTTGGCTTGTATAGCCTTGTATTGATGTGTGCTTGCTAGGATAGTCCTGGTTAGGCCTAGTAAGACTTGCTGGGTTAGGACATGACCTAGTTTGACCTAGTTTAACTAGTGCAGTTGACCAGAGTTGACCAAGGGTTGACTTTGGCCTAGTTTGACCTAGATTCATGTAGAATGCATTGTAGTGCTTTATATTACCCTTCTGGATATGTTGTGACTTGTGCTGTTCTAATTAGGAGCCAGACACCTCTCTTCGGACAGTATCTTTACCTTGGACATTCAGATATCAGGCGAGTATATTCTCTGATCATTTCATATCCTGCTTAGAATTATATTCCTGCTTTAGATTACTATACTTGATGCTGTCACGACATTATCATGGATTAGTACTATACGGATCTCTTCATGCGATGTTATCCCCCTCGGGAGGATCGGGTACATTGTGTCATGTGCGTTTCACTTTCATCATGTACTCCTGTGCTTTCACCATACATGTACACTCTTGTGAATCTTGTACTCTCATTGTTCACAAAGCTTTCATGTATACTATCATGTGCACCCTTTTAAGGGCCCCATGTGATATCATGTACAATAACATAACCTGTTTAGATCCTTGTGTATTGATTGGGGAAACGGGAGAGTGCTAGTAGTCATGTGAACAATTCCATAGTAGTGTAGATCATGTACAACTCTTTAGTGTAGATCATGTACAAATCTGTCCCGTTCACATGTGCTATCTTGTACTCTACATTACTAGCCACTGTTAGTTCTCTATTTATAGTAGATATTTCTATTACAGTTCTCTCTCCCTATTTACATACTGTATTTCTTCAGATCTTGTATCTTACTTTACTGCATGATTATATTTTCTAACCTGCTATGATTTGTTGAGATGTATTGTGCTCGCTCCTGTCCTGACTGGACATGTTGATAAATTTTACAAATAGCCTGGGATTGCCTGCTAGCCTAGAGGAGACACAATAGAGGTTGTTTAGATAGTTATTTCATTTTGTCTGGAGTTGTATTTACTTGTGGATTATTGTATTTGAGTTTTGAGATGTATTTCTGGGATTATGTATCTTAGACACTTAGACTTCTATCTCCTGTATCTCTTTTGGATTTCCTGTTTATCTATCTTTATCATTCTACCTTAGATTGTGACTAAGTTGTAACTCTGTGTTGACCTCCTTATGGAGAGTATTCATATTATGCTAGTTATAGTTCATGACCTAGAACAGCGTTCTACCGCCGACACTGCGGCTAGGCTGGGCGTTGTTACGTACTCGTACCCTCACGGTGGGTGTGGGTCGTGACATTTCACATGATAGGTGACAAAGTCATTTTCGAAGTCCTCCGACCTCCTCACACGCTTAGCTGACGGCTCAGCTTGTTCTGGTTCAATCGTTGTTTCAACAACAACATCTTCTTGGACCACATCTTCATTGAAGACTTCAGTTTCCTGCACACCCTCATTGTTCTCCGGTACATCCGTAAGAACAATATTCTTGTGCCTTGCAAATTTATCTTCAAAATATTCTGCATCGTGAGATTCAATGATATAATTTGACTCAATATCAAGAAATCTTCGAGCATCACTCTTCTCGGCATACCCCAAGAAGATCGTCTTAGTAGTCCTTGTCCCAAGCTTTTGAATCTTCTGATCTGGAAGCTTGACATATGCCAGACACCCCCACACTCGAATGACATTCAAGTTAGGTCTGACCTTGAACCAGAGTTCATGAGGAGTAACGTCTGAAGTTGCATGAGGCACTCTATTTAAAATAAAAGTGGCCGTCAATGCAGCTTCTCCCCAGTAGCACTTAAGAAGACCCGCAGTCAACAGTATTGAGTTAATCATTTCTGTTAACGTTCTGTTCTTCCTCTCTGCTATTCCGTTTGATTGAGAAGAGTACGGAGCCGTAGCTTCATTGAAAATTCTATGTTTTTTGTAGAACGATGCGAATTCATGAGACTTGTACTCCCCACCTCGATCACTTCTTATTTTTTTGAGTTGTTGTCCAATTTGCCGCTCAGCTTCGGCCATGAACTCCTTGAACTTCTCGAATGCTTTGTCTTTAGCCTTCAGCAAGTAGACGAACACATACTTTGAGAAGTCATCGATAAAATTTATGAAATACTTCATTCCGACTTTTGTAGAGAATTGTTTGAAGTCACAGATATCAGAGTGTACCAACTCCAGAAGATCTGTACTTCGATTAATCCGAGGAAAGGGTTTCCTTGTGATCTTCGTTTGAGCACAAACTTCACAATTCTCTACCTTACCCCCACACTTGGAGATAAGCCCTAGCCTAGACATTCTGTTTATTCGTTTACAATGAACATGTCCTAGTATATTATACCACAACTCAAAAGTATAAGCAGAAGGAGTAATTGCATTAATAACATTGGACTGATTTATAAGCTGAATTTTGAACATTCTTTCGGTATAAAAAGCTTTTTCAAAATATGTTCCCTTGATAGACATCACCATCTGGCCAGCATTGATGTCCATCTTGAGGCCTGCATTGCAGAGTAGGCCTCCTCAGATCAGGTTCTTGGCGATAGCAGGTACGTGCTTCACGCCTTGAAGCGTCAGAGACTTTCCAGAAGTCAGCTTCAATACCACCGTTCTAATCCCGAGCACTTCAGCTTGTGCCTGGTTGGCCACCATAACCACTTCAGAAGTAGGTGTGTAGGTGGTGAACTACTCCTTGCTGGAGCAGACATGGCAGGTGGCTCCAGTGTCTATCCACCAGTCAGAGTCAGTTCCTACCGCATCAACCTGCGCAATTATAGCAACAACATCAGTGATCATAGATACCTTGCTAGGCTCTCCTTGCTCTGATTGCTTGGTCTTTGCTCTGTATTCACTCTTGAAGTGGCCCTTCTTGCCACACTTGAAGCAAGCCAAATAAGGCTTTGGCTTCTTTTGCTTGAAAGAAGTTCCTTTGACTTTCAGATTGTCAGGGTCCTTCTTCTTGCTGTGGGAAGCCGCTTGCTTTCCCTTTGGTTCCCTTGTATGAACTATATTGGCGTTAGCCAATTGCTTGGACAGTGCGTCCACCTTCAGTTGAGCTTGCATCTGATCCTCAATATAGATTTCGTACAAGAGATCTTCACGGCTGATCTCAAGCTTCTTCCTATGCATGTTTGCATAGAACTTACTTCACCCAGCAGGGAGCTTCGAGACAATCCCTCCAACAACAAACTTGTCGGGGAGGGGCATCGCCTCGTCTTTCAGCTTCTGTCGCAGCTTCAGGAATTCCTTCACCTGCGGCGGCATGGACTTCTCGTCCTCAAAGAGCCATTTGTGATATTTTTCAACCACAAATATCTTGCTCCTGTTTTTGTATTCTTCATACAGTTTCTCCAGAGACTCCCATATGTCTCTGGCAATAGTCTTCTTACTGTAGGATTCTGCTAGGGAATCCTCCATAGCTATTTTCTATAAATAAATTCACTTTATTTATTTTGTATCTGAAAAAATTACAACTGTAGGAATCTAATCTAGAAGACGATTACTTTATCCCTTGGACGATGCGATGAAGAAAACTCAAACTTCGAAGAACTTGGACAGCAACTGGGCAATCTCTTTGTTCTCTCTGAATTAATTGTAGTGTCTGATGAAGATGAAGAAACTCTCTTTTATCGAGTTCTGGATAACTGTTCTGAAGCATACGCTTAGTCAGTTACTTGACGTGTGCATAACTGCAGGGACGCGTGGCGAATTCTGATGGAGACACATTGGAGTGTGGTTGAAAGTAGTGGAATATATCTAGGAGAGATTGGTGGCATGGATGCCACGTTGCATAACTTCTGAATAAATGGGTAACTGAGTACAGGACACGTGTTTTGACTGTATATTGAAAATCATCCTGAACGTATTTGCTGTGATACGCTGTCTTTGAAGAGGAGTTATACGCTAGCTTTTGAAGGAACATGTCTTGTAAACACTGACTTGAATAATATAGAGCTATATAAAGCTGATATGCTTACTTTATTGATAAGGAGTCGTATGGGGTCCATACGCTCACTTGGTTGGCAAGGAGTCGTATGGAGTCTATACGCTCACTTGGTTGGCAAGGAGTCGTATGGAGTCCATACGCTCACTTGGTTGGGCAATGAGCCTTATGGAGTCCATACGCTCACTTGGTTGAGCAATGAGCCTTATGGAGTCCATACGCTCACTTGGTTGGGAAATGAGCCTTATGGAGTCCATACGCTCACTTGGTTGGGCAATGAGCCTTATGGAGTCCATACGTTCACTTGGTTAGTATGAAGTCCATACGCTCACTGGTTGAGCAAGGAGTCGTATGGAGTCCATACGCTCACTTGGTTGAGCAAGGAGTCGTATGCATTGAGGGAGTAGACACGTGGTTGTCTTCAATCTTTTCAAATATGCCATATCTTCTAATACTGACAAATATCTCTTGAGCGTTGTGCCGCAGATATGATGGCTGACAGACTGTCAGAAATGACAGTAATGATGGCTGTGCATTTATGATGGCTGCTGAGCTGTCCTCGTAAGAGACAAAATTATTTCTCGAAAACCTATACGACGGCTAATCTTCATAGGGCAGCTGTCTTTGCACGAAAGATGAAGTGTCAGATTCATCCTTCATTAAATACATGCTGTGCTGTCATTTCAGGAAATAATAAAATATTCACTGAGCGTACAGCCTTTAGATGAGCGTATGGCCTTGGCTGAGCGTATGGCCTTGAGCGTATGGCTTTGACTGAGCATATGGCCTTGAGCGTATGACTTTGGCTGAGTCTTATGTCAGCGTGTCATAATTTTCACACCCTACATGACCCCCTTCAAAGTTTTCGAACTTTATGAATTTCAAAAGTTCGAAATTACTTTGAACTTAAAGTGGGAATAAGTCCTGACAGTTATCAATGGCGCCCAAGGTTGATGCTGCTGCGAAGGGAAAGGGGAAGGCTCCTGCGGAGTCATCTTAGCCCGCCGCCGCCGCTGCTAAGAAGACTACCGATGAGCGCGTTCGACGAAGTGAACGCCCATTGAAGCCCCTCTATGGTGAGGATGAAGATGATGAACAATAACTATCCCCTATTTAGGGCTCTGGTTAGAACAAAATCATAAAACATATCCCCTTTTTAGGGTCAAAATACGTCAGAAAATACGCTTTCCTCTTTAGGGTTTAGCCGTATTCCATGTTTTTCGTTTATACGAAAAATATGTTTGAAGCATATTCTGTAAGATATGCGTATTTTTGATAGAAATGTCGAAATACGCTATCTTGGAAGAATACGCTATGTCAAGTTGTCTCACTGAGATACGCTAACTCCTGTGTTAGCGTATTTTTTTTTGATGATCATCTTGTCAACCATACGCTAATACGCTCAAGCTAAACATAAACTGAACTTTAAAATTCACTTAGGATAGAAAAAATGATCTATGAATCCATCATACGCTTTAGGATAGAGTGAGCGTATGTTAATCTTTGAGTCTGCCGTACGCTTAGTATAAACTGAGCGTATGTTGAACTTTGAGTCTGCCGTACGCTTAGTAAAAACTGAGCGTATGTTGAACTTTGAGTCTGCCGTACGCTTAGTAAAAACTGAGCGTATGTTGAACTTTGCCATCTCTTTGTGTTGAAGATTTCTAACTTCTTATTCTTCTTTTACAGTGGATATTCTGGCTCAGGAGGCAGAATTTGAAGGATGTGTAGGAAATAACTATAACAGTGACCTATGACATGTTCGTTTTCCCCAATTCGATGGACCTTCTACAAGGATAGCTCTTTTGACAAATCAGGAAAATGACACCTTGCTGAACTTGATGAGTGGACTGCCTTTACAGAGTGTGGATGGTGTTACCCACTCGAAGCCAGCATTTCTTTTCGGAGATGCTATTGACATAAACTCTCAGCCTGCTCTGGATAAAGTATCATACTGTTATTATAGGAATGGTGATGTGAATCAGCCAATGTATCTGACTGGTTTATCAAAAAGCATCAACATAGCTCGCTTATTTCATGCGAGTTGTCAAAGACAAATGAAGTGGGATATCACTCCATCCCGTCAAGCAAAAGCTGGGTGGATAGGATATCGTCAAGGAAGATTCCGTAGTGGTACTGAACCACATGTCACAGCTTTGCGAGGACTGCTACCTGCCTCCATCCCTCCTGAGGACTCAGCACTTCTGAAGCCAGTCAGAGTCCCAATCTTTGCAAACGAATTTGCTCAACTGGAAAATGCTATCTACCAAAACAGTCTATGAGGCTGACTGGTCTGGTAAATCCGGAAAATACCAGATGGACTGTTCTTGTAAGATGGATTTTGAAAAACTTTGGGGAACAGTTAAAGGCAATAGGTCTATATAATGCCATCAAGTGCACCGCTTATGGTTTTAGACCAAACCCAGAGTTGTTCTTGGCATTGGCGGAGAGGTATAACTACCGTACCGGCACCTTCATGACTCCCAGAGGCGAGATAGGATTCGTCCTTCATGAAATGGCATATATTTCTCAGCTGCCAACAGCAGATTTGCCATATGAAGAGTATATCCCTTTCGTTGATGAAATGAATAAGATCTCCGAAGCCAACCCAATGGTTCTTCATGTCTTTGAAGAATTGATGTGTCATTACAGTATTTGTAAGGTTTTATAAAGGACAAGGTGGGGAAGGAGATTCCAACTGTTATTCTTCTAAATGGATGGCCTACTTATTTCAAGGCCGTACTGATGAAGTTCAGAAGAAGAAGAAGACTGAGCAATATGTCGGTGAATTTAAACCTCTGAATCAAGCTGAGATTGATAAGCTCATCCGGGACACCACTCATGACGACATCGTCATTGAGGAAGACGAAGGCACCTATAAAGCCGGTGATAGGTTTGAGACCTATATTAAGCAGGGCAGCCGAGAATTATCTGCTGAAGGTCATCTGGCCGGATTTATATCTCTCTGGCTGAAAAAATTTGTAGTACCTGGCACATGTTCAGCAGACAGGATGCACAGAGGAGTTGTCTTCGCAGCAGTCCGTCTGACTTTCGAGTATAAGATGGATTTGCTGACAGCAATGACATGCCGTCTGAATGCTGGATTAAGGGCATATACAGATAGAATGTTCGAATTGGCAAGGAAGAGCCTTACATCCTTTCCTCGGGTAGAAATGCCCTTTACATATTTATTTGGGTGGCTACTTCTTCATTTTGAATCTCTCATGAATGCTGGGATGGCTAGACCAGATGACACCTTTCTGGAAAGATACAGTCACATACCAAAGTGGAAATATGACAGTTTGACAGATTACAGAACTATATTAAACAGGAGAGAATTATGGAGCTTCACTTGTGTTCCTCCACCTGTTAGTTATGAAACCATGCCTGGGAAGTTGGTTGATGGCATTGGTGGCAATGAATTGGATGATGTTCAACATGAATGGCTGAAAAGGATCAGGCCATCTCACTTAATCTGCCGCCGTGACAACATCACTTATCTAGAACCATATCTTCCGAGTAGGTTTGCTCGACAATTTGGTTATGATCAGTTGCATGTGGGCAATGCAACGACATGTTTTGGCTACCAGGGTGGATTAATCGATGGTGCCAGAGCTTGGATATACTACATTACTAAAGGTACAGGAGCTACCTTTTCCATGCCAGATCCAGTCACTTATCGAAGAGGAGCTAGAATATTGGCATCTTATGCCAAATTCTATGTATCAGCTAATACCTTTGATGAAAAATTCAGTATTTTAGGTAGAAGCTTTATTCATATTGAAAAGAAATCAACCAAATCATCCTTGCCTAGAGATTGTCATGACCAAGAAGATCCTCTGGCTACTGATGAAGTTGATGATGAAGTTTTAGAAACCTTCTTCTCTGATGACCTTCATCAACCATTACATGTGCCCATTGGAAGTGCTGAAGAGAGTATATCTGCTGACAATACACCGAAGAGAAAGCGGGGCAAAGGTGCTGCTGGGCCTGCCCCAAAAAGAGTTACTCGGGCAGAGACTCGAAATCGTAGAGGAATTACCATTCCAGGGACTTCTCCTGCTTCCAATCGAGTCAGAGATGCTGATGAAGCAGGTAGTGACTCAAAAGACGATTATCCTACTGTTCCATTCACAAAAAGAATAGGGAGGAAAGTGATAGTTTCAAAAACTAAATCCGTCATTTATCTCGATACAGAGAGTCCCACCGATCGTGCTGAGCGATTAGCTTTAGAAAAGCAAACTGCCTTTGCTTTTTCTGTAAAGACGGAACCTATTGAAGAAGATGTACCTGAGCCTGCTGGATCATCCATGCCTTCTGATATAGAATCGATTCCGCCAACGGCCGATGATGCGCAGGTGATTGGTCAACCTGCGGTAGAGGCCGAGAATCAGGCTAAAACAGCTAATGACTTACTGATTTCGGGAGAATCAGTGAAGGAAGCCACTACTCTCAAACCAATTACTGAAGCTTCAGAGAGCAATAAGAGTGATGACGAACAAGTTGACTATGAACCTTCGTCTCATTCTTTTGGAGAAGAAGACATGGAGATAGACTATGAATCACCATCTAAAACTCCAATTGATGTACTGAAGACAATTGGTCAACACTCAGGGTTGACACCAGAGCCGGAGAGGCATATAGAAATAGAAGTTCAAGTTTCGAGTACTTCTGGGGCGGGCAGCAGTGAAATAAATCCCGTGTCAGAAAGCACTCTGAACAGACTACGAGCCGGGCTGAATGATCCGAAGGAAACTGAATATGAACCAGCTCCAGGTAATATTTTATTCATCAAAGTTTTGTCTTATCTCTGCTTTATTGTCTTTTAGTTTTGATCATGCTTCTTTGATTCCAACAGCTGTAGGAACTGCACCGGCTATGAGTTCTACTCAAGCCCCACTTGTCCAAACTGATGTGGGTGAGGGGAGTTCACATTTGCCGAGTTCTCCAAAAGCACTCACTTCAGCTCCCAGAATAGAGGCTCCTCCTGCTCCTTCCTCTACTATTGCAGCGACTCCCGGTTTTGACACAGGGATAGCAAAGATCATGGGGATGTATTCAGATATTATTTATTCATATCTGGATAAATTCTCGAGACGACTTATGAAGGATGAGACTATACCCTTTTCGAGTCTTCGAGAGGCGACTAGTTTTCTACTTTCAGCTTTAAGACAGGCTGGTTATGAGACCCAATGTGTCTTTTTTGAACATCTCATGAATGATTTAGAAGCAAACATCCATAAATACTGGGAGATTAAAAAGAAGGATATTAAGTCTCTGACTGCAGCTGAGATTGCTCAATTGGAGAATGAAACTCAAGCTCAGCACATTGCTCTGACAGAATTCCTCGCTCAGTCTTCTAAAGAGTTAATGGCGAAAGACGAAGAAATAATAAGTACTCGTCAGAATATGGAGCGCCTAGAGAAAGATGAAGCGTCAAAAGCTGAAGAGCTTAGAAAGTTGAGGGAAGAGCTAGCTCGTCTTCAGGAGCAAATTGCCTCCGTGGAAAAAGAACAATCAGAGATTGCTACTGATCGTAAATCTGAAGCTGAACGCTGTCAACTTTTACAGCAAGAGCAAGAATTGATGCAAACCAATCAGATTGAAGAAACCAATCGCCGTAGCTCTATTATTGTGGAATATGACCAACGGATGATTGGAGCTGAAACAGCAGAGCGAATCAAGAAAACTCATAAAGAAAAGATAAATAATGTAATCGTTCATATTCAAGAGATAATTACTCCTCCTAAATAGATCTTTTACATTTATCATGTATTGAAGTTTTGGTACCCATTTGTAATCAATGTTTTGATTTTGATTGAAATGAATATTTTGACTTGATTTCAATTCTGTGGATGATATTTTTGTAGAAAACATGTTCAGAGGTAAATAATACATGACATATTTCAATAAAATAGAATATACAAATAAACTTTGTAACTCTATCATGATATTAAACCAAAGATAATTTTAGTTTAATACTGATTAGAGAAAACAGAATTCAGATATAAAGATATCTTTGGATTCTATTTTCATGATCTTTGGACTCGGAAATCAAAAGACGAGATATTATTTTCATAGAATAGAAAATATGATACATACTGAGATAGAAAATTCAGAGGTAATATGGACATGATTTTCTATACAAGATCTTTATTAAATCCACTGGGGATCTAATAAGACAAAATATCAAATTCTCTGGGAAAATGATACATGGTAGAATATCAGTTTCCTCTGGGGATAACGGTATCGAGATAACTTTTGTAGAGAAGAATTAACTTTAATTTTATATTTGCTGGGGAATGATGAAAATATTATACATAATATTTCTTTAAGAATTTGCCATTGATAGGCATCATCGTGACTTTCCCATCCATAGAGGCAAGCTGGTATGCTCCGTTAGAGAAGACTTTATTTACTACGAATGGGCCTTCCCATTTCGCGTCAAATTTGCCTTTGCTCATATGTGTCATGGTCATAGGACGTCTGACAGTAAGGACCAGTTCTTCCTTCTGATATGCTTTGACTTTGACTTTTCGGTTAAAAGCTTTTGAGATTCGTGCCTGATACAGCTCAATATTTTATTGAGCATACAATCGTTTTTCATCTAGAGCTTCCAATTCTTGAAGTCGAAGACGATCATTGTTTTCTGTTGTAAGTTCATTGGAGATTGCAATTCTCAGAGACGGAATCTGGATCTCAAGAGGAAGAACAGCTTCACACCCATATACCAAAGAGAAAGGCGTACATCCGGTCGCATTACGAACTGTGGTACGGTAGGCCCATAAACATTCACCAAGCTTCTCGCTCCAGTTGCGTTTGTTGGAAGAAACGAACTTTTTCAAGAGTTTGATGATCGTTTTATTGAAAGCTTCTGCCAATCCATTAGCTGCTGGATTATATGCTGTAGAAGCTAAATTATTGATCCGATGATCATCGCAGAATCGAGTAAATTTCTGACTGACGAACTGCGGTCCATTATCATGGATAATACGCCGAGGAACACCAAATCGATAGATGACATGATGTTTGACGAAGTTAATAACATTAGAAGTTTTGACTTTAGATAACGGGATTGCTTCAGCCCATTTGGAAAAGTAATCGGTTATTGCTAGAATAAACCGATGTCCTTTTGATGATGGTGGGTTAATAGGACCAATGACATCCATGCCCCAAGCTTCAAAGGGCCATGATGCCGCTGTTGGGTGTAAGAACTCTGACGGTTGATGGATAAAGTCCGCATGAATTTGGCAAGTTTTATATTTCCGAGCATATTGAATGGCATCAGCCACCATCGTGGGCCAATAATAACCCATACGTCGGATACGATCTTGAAGTTTAGGACTCGGTTGATGAGCTCCACAAACACCATCATGTGCTTCACGGACAATCTGTTGTGCTTCTTCACCAGCGATGCATCGGAGGAGAAGACCGTCGTAGGCCCGACGATATAATGTCTTCGTAGTATGATTATAATAGAATCTGAGAGATCGACGCCGAATAGACGCTGCTTCACTCGGATTATCGGGAAGTATGTCATATAATACAAAGTCTAGAAACGGGCGTCTCCAGTCTTCAGTTATGGCTTCTGTTTCATTAGAAAAGACATATTCCATAGTAGAATCGGAAGAAGATGAGGACACTTTGTCAAACTTTAATCCAGCGTCAAGGTTGAGAGAATCTTTGTCTGGATTATGGGAAAAAGCCAAAGCCAAATTATTCTCAATGCAGAATAGTTCTCGGTTATAAACCACTATCACTTGCTGACATCTGATTGGTATGGCTAATACAGCAGCAAGATTAGCCAAAGCATCAGCTTCTGCATTATAGGCTCGTCGAACATGTTCAATAAAGAAACCTTCAAAGGAGGAGGCCATAGAGAGTGCTGCTCGATAATAAGGTATCAAATCCTGATGACGAACTTCATACATTCCTCTGATCTGATTGATGATAAGCTTGAAGTCTCCATAAACTTCCAAATATTGAATATCTAGATGTTTAGCAAGTTGAAGACCGATGAGCAACGCATTGTATTCGGCTACATTATTTGAACATGATTGATCCAGAGAATAAGCCCTCTGAATAGTTAGTCCTTCTGGGGATACGAGAACAATCCCAACTCCGGCGACAATATTGCCATTAGGACCTATTCTAGATGCTCCATCAAAGAATAGATGCCAGGTAGGAATTTCTTCAGAAACCAGATTTGAATCCAGAACTTCATTTGGAATCTCATCATATAATTTAGAATCTTCTGGAACTGCATGAGCTGCCAGGAAATCAGCAAGAGCTTGTCCTTTAACTGACTTTTGAGGAATATAATGCATGTCGTATTGAGCTAACAAAATTCCCCAATTAGCTAGTCTAGAGTTGAGAATACCGGGTTTCTTCATCATAATCCTGATAGGATTCACTCTGGAAATGACGTGAATCGTTTGACCGATAATACAATGTCGCATTTTCTGAACAGCAAACATTAATGCTAGGCATTCTTTCTCGATTGGAGAATAACGCGGTTCAGCGCCTGTCATTGTGCGACTGAGATAATAAATAGCCTGTTCATGGCCATCTTTATTTTTCTGGGCGAGTAATGCACCAAGAGAATGATCCATGGCTCGAACATATAGAAGAAATGGTATTTCCGAGACGGGAGGTACCAAAACCGGAGGGTTCATGAGATACTGTTTGATATCGTCAAATACTTTTTGACATTCTTCGTTCCAGACGAAAGATACACCTTTCTTCAGAAGTTTGTTGAATGGTCTGCAGCGTCCTGATAAGTTGGAAATGAATCTCCTGATATAAGCAATTCTTCCTTGAAATCCTCATAGATCTTTTAAGGTGCGTGGAGGACGCATCTCTTGAATGGCTTTGATCTTCTCGGGATCCACGTGTATACCTTTAGCGGTAATGACGAAGCCGAGAAATTTGCCACTAGAGACGCCCAGGAAGGACTTAGTAGGGTTCATTTTAAGTTGATGCTGACGCATTAAATCAAAGATAGTCTTCAAATCTTGGATATGATCCTCCTTTCGTCGACTTTTAACTGCAATATCATCAACATAGCATTCGACTATTTTCCGGAGATGTTCGCGGAATATAGTGCTCATTGCTCGCTGATATGTTGCTCCTGCATTCTTGAGACCAAACGGCATCACTGTATAACAGTATGTACCAATCGGCGTTCTGAAGGAAGTATGTCTCTCGTCGTCCGGAAACATTTTGATTTGATTGTATCTCGAATACCCATCCATGAATGACATTCGTTCGAAACCACATGTGTTATCAATCATGACATCGGTAATTGGAAGAGGAAACTCGTCTTTAGGACAAGCTGCATTGAGATCGCGAAAGTCTATACAGACTCGGATCTTACCGGTCTTTTTGAGGACAGGAACGATGTTAGCCACCCATTCAGGATGTTGTTCCTCTCGAATAAATCCGGAAGCCATAAGCTTGTTAACTTCAGCTTCAATTGCATCCATAATGTCTGGACGAAATCGTCGCTGTTGTTGTTTGACTGGTTTAGCATTTGACATGATATTAAGTTTGTGCATTACGATCTTCGGATCTAGTCCCGGCATATCCTCGTAACTCCAGGCAAAGACATCGATATAATCATGAATAAGCTTGATCATGTCTTGCTTATCTGTTTCTGAAAGACTTTCGCTGATGAATATTGGTTTAGGGGACCCTTCTTCCCCAACATCAATTTCGATCAGTTTATCTTCAGTAGGAGGTTCCTTCTGCTCGAACCTGAATTCCTATTGATTGTCTAATCTTTGAGCCCATTGTTCTGATTCGGGTGATATTTCAAAATCATCCTCATCTTCATCATTTTCTGGTGGGCCATCGATATAGACCATATTGATGGATAGAATAGAATGATGAAAATTGCCAATACTAGTGTCATAATCCCAAGAGAGGGAATCGGAAGACTCAGATCGTTCGTCTTCATCGGATTTTGAATCTTCATGGACTATGTTGATAAAGGAGGTAGGAGCAATGTAACCCAAACCACATTTTGTCCTTCCGTATTTTAATGGAGGAATTCGAACAGGCATTCTTCTTCCTTTTCCATTATTGAGGCTGGTTCTGAAGTCATAACCCATATTCTTGATGATATTTTTGGACTGTTGACTGTAGCGACGTAATTGTAACCTTCCAGTATCGTCGTTTTTGTCATCTTCTTCCAGATTAGAAGGATTCTGGGGTCCTTTGTAGAAGAATATTGGATTTTCTCCCTTCTTTCGAATAGGAACCACGAAGTACGATTTTTGTATAGACTCTAATGATACATCTGTATGAAGAGTTTGAACAACTCCTATAGTTAGTGGCTCTAAGCTATCTAGCAATTGTAAATAACTTTGTACATGATTACAGACATCAATATACTGCAAAGGAGATGCTTCATTAATATTAGATATTGTATTTACAACAGAAGGCTGAGCCTTATCAGACTTAGTCAAATTAATGACAAAAGGGGGAGAGGAAGAGCGATCAGAAGTTTTGTTTCGATTAAGATCGATAACAAAAGGCTCAGAAGAGGTGAGCTCCCTTGAAGAAGATCGTGGATAAGTAGTACGTCCACTGACTGGAATGACTAGAGTATCTGGTCTAGCCTGAGAAGATGGAGGAGGAGTGGCACGTCCACTGACGGGAATTATCAGCGAACTTTGTGGAGCTTGGGAAGACGATACAGTAGTACGTCCACTGACAGGAATTATTAGTGAGCCTTGTAGAACTTGGGCAGATGATGAAGTAGTACATCCACTGACAGGAATTGTCAGTGAGTCTTCTTCAGATGATTTAGCAGACCGCGGAGGAGTGATACGCCCTTTTACAGGAATAACAAAGGTATCGACTTTTGATATCTCATCATCATTATCCATAGCTTGCAAGACTTTTGAGTATTCATCTTTGTACATGCGAGCGTCATTGAAGTAAGCTTCGACTCCTTTGAATGGATAGAGATCTGCAACCTCCTTTTGAACTTCTCCATTATCATCAACATATTTGAAGCACTGATGAAGAGTCGAAGGAACGACATTATGTTCATGCAAGAATGGTCTCCCCAATAGAGCATTGTATGAGGAACCATGATTGTCGATGATGTAAAAAGTAACTTTAGTGCGAAGATCGTCTATTTGAAATTTGAGGCGAATCTTGCCCAAAGGCTCACTTTTTCCTTGATTGAATCCTAAGATGGTAGTGATAGTGCTGGAAAGACTATGCACAGGTATCTTCAGTGCATCTAACATAGCCTTCGGCATAATACTGAGAGCGGATCCTGGATCAATTAGTAGACGATCAACCTTCATAGAATCGATATATCCTGTATGATATAAAGGACGGTCATGTCGATTATCCTCTAGCAGCATATCGTCTTGCGTAAAGGTAATGTTTGGAATAAATTCCAATATATTATGGCAATGAGAAACAGGTTCTGTTTCCAACTTCTTGAGGAAAGTTAGGCAATTTTCTGCTTGCAACAGTGCTTCACTCAGAGTTTCTCGAGTCTCTTTAGAGAGGCGTAAGAGCTCAAAGATTGATAATTTAGCTAGTGTATTGGCTAGTTGAGCCAATATATCAAAATTATAAGGCTTTTCAAGTCCTGTAGGAGATGACTTCTTCAATGGTTTATCGAAGCGAACTTGTTGTTTGCCTTTGTCAGCTGCCGTTGGTTTAGATGGAACTGTCTCAACAGGAACATTTGAAGGCTCTTCAGTAGAGACTGGTGTTGGAGCTGTAACCGGAGGGACATCAGGAGTTTCTCCAGGAATGTCAGCATAATCTTTCAGATATATTTTTCCTGATCGAGTTACAGCATGAACTTCGACTTCAGATTCTGGTTCAGATTCTATCAAAACTATGTTGCAATTCTTCATCTTGCTCTTGGTTCTTTTATGCTTGATGAGAGCTTCATTCCAGAAACCGAGACCAACACGAGATTGATTATGTCTCATAGTGATGGCTAAAGGTGCTCGGAGTCCTTTAGCCATCACTATGAGACATAATCAATCTCGAGATTGATTATGTCTCAGATTCTATCGTGTACTGTCTTGTACTTCAACCGTACAGTCCTCTTCTTTCCGTTGAAGAGGTTATTTGATACCACTGCCACAGTCGCCTGGTTGTCGTAGTATATCGGTATCACCGGTATTTCTGCCCCAACCACTAGAAGATCATACATGAGCTTCCGAAGCCATTCTGCTTCCTCGGTTGCGGTATCAAGTGCAAAGAACTCAGATTCCATGGATGACCGCGAGAGCATAGTCTGCTTCTTCGACTTCCACGATATAGCAGCTCCACCTATAGTGAAAATAAATCCACCTATGGACCTCTCGCTTTCCACCTCTGAGCACCAACTGGCATCACTGAAGCCTTCCACTACCGGCGGATCTTTGCTGTAGTACAGTACATATGTCTGAGTCTTCTTGAGATATCTCATAACCCGTTTCACAGCTTTTTAGTGTTCAACACCTGGGTTGCTCGTGAAATGACTCAGCATTCCCACGACGAAAGCTACGTCAGGCCTTGTGGCAGTAGTAGCATACATCAAACTCCTGATTACCTTTGCATACTCCAGCTGCCTGACGCTTTTCCCTGAATTAGGCTTCAGCTTCAGATCACACCTGTACGGCGTATCGATCCCTAGAAGATCCCGATACCCATAACGAGTGATCATTTTCTCAATATAATGAGACTGTGACAGCGCTAGTCCAGTGTCTGTCCGGATGATCTTGATCTCTAAGATCACATCAGCTTCCTCCAAGTCCTTCATACTGAACTTGCTCGAGAAGAATTTTTTTGTCTCAGTGACACAACCAATATCCGTACCTAGGATAAGCATGTCATCCACGTACAGACAAACGATCATACCTCTTCCATCAGTGAATTTCGTGTAAACACACTTGTCCGTCTCGCTGACCATGTAGCCATTTGACTATATAACTTTGTCAAATTTCTCATGCCACATCTTGGGAGCCTGTTTAAGACCGTACAAAGATTTTACCAACTTGCAGACTTTGTCTTCAAGACCCTTGACGACAAATCTCTCTGGCTGTTGCATGTAAATCTCTTCGGTCAGCTCGCTATTTAGAAAAGTCATTTTTACATCCATCTGATGTATCACCATCTTATGTTTTGCTGTGAGAGCAATTAATATTCTGATGGTGGTCATCTGGGCTACTAGAGCATACGTGTCAAAATAGTCAATCCCCTGCTTCTAAGAAAACCCCTTGGCTACCAACCTAGCCTTGAACTTGTCAATAGTTCCATCTGCTTTCATCTTCTTCTTGAAGATCCATTTGCATCCGATGGATTTCGTTCCTTCAAGAAGATCAACCAACACCCAAGTGTTATTTGAGGTGATGGAATCAATTTTATTGTCAATCGTCTCCTTCCAGAAAACCGCGTCTCTGGTCTTCATCGCCTCATCATAGGTAAGCGGATATGCTTTCACATGATAGGTGACAAAGTCATTTTCGAAGTCCTCCGGCCTCCTCACACGCTTAGCTGACGGCTCAGCTTATTCTGGTTCAATCGTTGTTTCAACAACAACATCTTCTTGGACCACATCTTCATTGAAGACTTCAGTTTCCTGTGCACCCTCATTGTTCTCCGGTACATCCGTAAGAACAATATTCTTGTGCCTTGCAAATTTATCTTCAAAATATTCTGCATCGTGAGATTCAATGATATAATTTGACTCAATATCAAGAAATCTTCGAGCATCACTCTTCTCGGCATACCCCAAGAAGATCGTCTTAGTAGTCCTTGTCCCAAGCTTCTGAATCTTCAGATCTGGAAGCTTGACATATGCCAGACACCCCCACACTCGAATGACATTCAAGTTAGGTCTGACCTTGAACCAGAGTTCATGAGGAGTAACGTCTGAAGTTGCATGAGGCACTCTATTTAAAATAAAAGTGGCCGTCAATGCAACTTTTCCCCAGTAGCACTTAAGAAGACCCGCAGTCAACAGCATTGAGTTAATCATTACTGTTAACGTTCTGTTCTTCCTCTCTGCTATTCCGTTTGATTGAGGAGAGTACGGAGCCGTAGCTTCATTAAAAATTTCATGTTTTTTGTAGAACGATGCGAATTCATAAGACTTGTACTCCCCACCTCGATCACTTCTTATTTTTTTGAGTTGTTGTCCAATTTGCCGCTCAGCTTCGGCCATGAACTCCTTGAACTTCTCGAATGCTTTGTCTTTAGCCTTCAGCAAGTAGACGAACACATACTTTGGGAAGTCATCGATAAAATTTATGAAATACTGCATCCCGGCTTTTGTAGAGAATTGTTTGAAGTCACAGATATCAGAGTGTACCAACTCCAGAAGATCTGTACTTCGATTAATCCGAGGAAAGGGTTTCCTTGTGATCTTCGTTTGAGCACAAACTTCACAATTCTCTACCTTACCCCCACACTTGAAGATAAGCTCGAGCCTAGACATTCTGTTTATTCGTTTACAATGAACATGTCCTAGTATATTATTCCACAACTCAAAAGTATAAGCAGAAGGAGTAATTGTATTAATAACATTGGACTGATTTATAAGCTGAATTTTGAACATTCTTTCGGTATAAAAAGCTTTTTCGAAATATGTTCCCTTGATAGACATCACCATCTGGCCAGCATTGATGTCCATCTTGAGGCCTGCGTTGCAGAGTAGGCCTCCTCAGATCAGGTTCTTGGCGATAGCAGGTACGTGCTTCACGCCTTGAAGCATCAGAGACTTTCCAGAAGTCAGCTTCAATACCACCGTTCCAATCCCGAGCACTTCAGCTTGTGCCTGGTTGGCCACCATAACCACTTCAGAAGTAGGTGTGTAGGTGGTGAACCACTCCTTGCTGGAGCAGACATGGCAGGTGGCTCCAGTGTCTACCCACCAGTCAGAGTCAGTTGCTACCGCATCAACCTGCGTAATTATAGAAACAACATCAGTGATCATAGATACCTTGCTAGGCTCTCCTTGCTCTGATTGCTTGGTCTTTGCTTTGCATTCACTCTTGAAGTGGCCCTTCTTGCCACACTTGAAGCAAGCCAAATAAGACTTTGGCTTCTTTTGCTTGAAAGAAGTTCCTTTGACTTTCAGATTGTCAGGGTCCTTCTTCTTGTTGTGGGAAGCCGCTTGCTTTCTCTTTGGTTCCTTTGTATGAACCATATTGGCGTTAGCCAATTGCTTGGACAGTGCGTCCACCATCAGTTGAGCTTGCATCTGATCCTCAACATAGATTTCGTATAAGAGATCTTCAAGGCTGATCTCAAGCTTCTTCCTATGCATGTTTGCATAGAACTTACTTCACCCAGCAGGGAGCTTCGAGACAATCCCTCCAACAACAAACTTGTCGGGGAGGGGCATCGCCTCGTCTTTCAGCTTCTGTCGCAGCTTCAGGAATTCCTTCACCTGCGGCGGCATGGACTTCTCGTCCTCAAAGAGCCATTTGTGATATTTTCAACCACAAATATCTTGCTCCTGTTTTTGTCTTCTTCATACAGTTTCTCCAGAGACTCCCATATGTCTCTGGCAATAGTCTTCTTACTGTAGGATTCTGCTAGGGAATCCTCCATAGCTGTTTTCCATAAATAAATTCACTTTATTTATTTTATATCTGAGAAAATTACAACTGTAGGAATCTAATCTAGAAGACGATTACTTTATCCCTTGGACGATACGATGAAGAAAACTCAAACTTCGAAGAACTTGGACAGCAACTGGACAATCTCTTTGTTCTCTCTAAATTAATTGTAGTGTCTGATGAAGATGAAGAAACTCTCTTTTATAGAGTTCTGGATAACTGTTCTGAAGCATAACTTCTGAGTAAATGGTTAACTGAGTACAGGACACGTGTGTTGACTGTACATTAAAAATCATCCTGAACGCATTTGCTGTGATACGCTGTCTTTGAAGAGGAGTCATACGCTAGCTTTTGAAGGCACATGTCTTGTAAACACTGACTTGAACAATATAGAGCTATATAAAGCTGATACGCTTACTTTATTGATAAGGAGTCGTATGGGGTCCATACGCTCACTTGGTTGGCAAGGAGTCGTATGGAGTCTATACGCTCACTTGGTTGGCAAGGAGTCATATAGAGTCCATACGCTCACTTGGTTGGGCAATGAGCCTTATGGAGGCCATACGCTCACTTGGTTGGGCAATGAGCCTTATGGAGTCCATACGCTCACTTGGTTGGGCAATGAGCCTTATGGAGTCCATACGCTCACTTGGTTGGGCAATGAGCCTTATGGAGTCCATACGCTCACTTGGTTAGTATGAAGTCCATACGCTCACTGGTTGAGCAAGGAGTCGTATGGAGTCCATACGCTCACTTGGTTGAGCAAGGAGTCGTATGCATTGAGGGAGTAGACACGTGGCTGTCTTCAATCTTCTCAAATACGCCATATCTTCTAATACTGACAAATATCTCTTGAGCATTGTGCCGCAGATATGATGGCTGACAGACTGTCAGAAATGACAGTAATAATGGCTGTGCATTTATGATGGCTGCTGAGCTGTCCTCGTAAGAGACAAAATCATTTCTCGAAAACATATACGACGGCTAATCTTCATAGGGCAGCTGTCTTTGCACGAAAGATGAAGTGTCAGATTCATCCTTCATTAAATACATGCTGTGCTGTCATTTCAGGAAATAATAAAATATTCACTGAGCGCACAGCCTTTAGATGAGCGTATGGCCTTGGCTGAGCGTATGGCCTTGAGCGTATAGCTTTGACTGAGCGTATGGCCTTGAGCGTATGACTTTGGCTGAGTCTTATGTCAGCGTATCATAATTTTCACACCCTACAATAGCATTCAGGATAAGCAGCCTGTAAATGCTATTATCCCTTCTCCACTTGGCCTGAAGTTTAGTAGCCGCAGTGATTGCGGCAGCAGACCCAGTATCTGGAACAGTAGGTTCCTCATCAAGAAGCACGTGATCAACGTCTCTGAGTTGAAGAGTGAGATAAACCTTCCTCTTCCAGACTTGATAATGCTCTCTATCAAACTTTTCTAACTTATAAAAGTCAGTATTGAGGAGTGAAGCATTAAAGTTTTCCATAGTAGGAATATATCTTTGAGATTGTTAGTGTCGGGGCACAATTTTTTGATAGAAAACTGAGAAGATGAAACAATTGTAAGAACAATGTTCCAACGCAACACTTCTAAGAAGGTTGCGCAAGTATAACGAAGATCTAAGAAGATCTCGTTACAGCAGCATATGATATTACGAGAATCTAAAAAGATTTCGTAATCCACAGCAGCGAAGAAGATGACAGGCGATTGATGGATGAATATCCTACTAGGGTGAATGATCACCGTTGCTCAAAGCTATATTCGCCCCACACGAATAGCTTCCAGGAACTAGCAAGTTCGTCGGAGAACTTTGGAACACTCCTACTCTTCTGACTCCTCGGATCGTACACGGACTCCCGTACAAAAGTAATGCTGGTGCAACACTTCTCTCCTCTCTCAAGACTTCTGTTTACTTGTGTTAACAAATACTTGTAAACTTTTATAACTCTCTGTATAAGCCTCTGTCTTCCTGTATATGAGAGAGAAGAGACCTTTTATAGGCCCGAGTAGCAACTGCCCGGTTAGCACAACATTCGGGACGTGGTAAAAGCCACTCCGAACGTGCAGTAACCACTCAGATCATACACATGCACGATCTGAAGCAAGTTGCGCACCCCGCGCGTCTTGTACACCACGCGCTGAACGTGCACTGAGCCACTTGCGCCACCTGTACGCCTTGTGCACCCTGCGCCACCTGTGCAACTGGGCGTGCACTTGTGCGCACAACTGGCGCCAACAAAATACCACATTACGCCTCATGAGCCCATAAGCCCGAGTCCGAGTCGCTAAGCTCCTACGGGGCTTAGCTCCAATGGAAATAAATTTTCCAAGAGCAAAAAGCATGAATGCTTTCAATTGTTGATTTAGCCTTTTTTTATTAGAAAAATAACCCCACATGGCACACCCATGTGCACCTCCACACCACATGTGCATCTCTAAAAAAGCATAGCTAATATATAGAAATACAACTCCTTTGGCCTAGTCGATGTGGGACTAAAGTTCCAATAAAAAGGCTAGAACCCAATAGAGATTAGTGGCATGGGTGTTGGAACTTGCTAGAAGAATCACTACGATAATTTGCTGCTATGTATTGAAGGAAATGGCCCACAAAACAATCTTTAAGAAGGAAGAGAGTTAAAGAAGAAAGTGTATTGCTATGTATTCAAAAGCTTGTATTTATTGTGAATAGAACAATAGCCTTATATAGGCTCTCAATCACTCCTTCACAACCACAAGTAATTATTGAAATTCCTACTATTTAGTAACAGTCACTTGACTGAAGAATCAAACGGTAATGTTTGAATTATTCTAAAATGCTCCCTTAATTCAAACATATCTTACTACTCCGATTGCAGTTCTGAATTTATTAAACTTGTCATCCGTTAGAGACTTTATGAAAGTATCAGCTACTTGGTCATTTATGTTGCAGTGCTTCAGTTCAACTTCTCCTTTATGCACTATCTCGCAGATGAAGTGATGATGAGTCCCTATATGCTTGGTTCTTCCTTGATGGACTAGATTTTTAAAAATTGCAATTGTTGATTTGTTATCGTAGTAGAATTTAGATGCTCCAGCTTGATGAAAGCCCAAATCTTCTAGAATCCTTCGCATCCAAATTGCTTGACAAATGGTAGAAGATGCTGCAATGTAATCTGCTTCTAATAAAGATAATGCATGTTGTGTCTTGCTTCTATGACATCCATCAAACTGCTCCAGATCCAAGATTGAACAAAAATACAGTGGTGCTTTTTCTATCGTCCATTGAGCCTGCCCAATCACTGTCACAATAGCCATTCAAATTAAAGTGAGGCACATGTGAATACCAAATACCATAACCTAGGATTCCACAAATATATCGTAAAATTCATTTACCAGCACCAAGATGATGTTTTGTAGGCCTGTACATAAACCTCGATACCAAAATGACAGAGAACATAACGTCAGGACGACAATGAGTCAAGTATATAAGTCCTCCAACGATGCTTCGAAAATATTTGGGATCAACATCTTTATTTCCATCTGCAAGACATAACTTCTCACAAGTATTCATTGGCGTGTTACAAACCTTGTGTCATACCCCAGAACTAGAATACTGGAGAGCGGGGGGCGTACATAGCCAGCTATGTATATTGAAGTGCAACCCACCTCGCTATACGGTCACGGCTGTCTAGATACATGAGGGTTTAACTACAAGCCAACAGTCTTCTATGGTCATGAACAAGCCTATTATCTCAATCTCAAGCAAGCAATAATAGCTACAAGATGTCAGAGCACTAAATATATAATAGCAAGGTGTTCCATACATTACATATTGGATGATCATGAAGCTAGTCGTTACAAAATGTCAGGACTAGCAAGAGTTTAGTCATACATGATCAACCCTAGGATCTGTCAATCATGTTACAGTCCGTAGGCAGACAGTGAATAAAGGTGCAATACGAGCTAACACGTGCTCGTCGGCTAAACACCTTAAAAGGATAATTTTATAATAAAGTGGAAGGACAAAAAGAAACCCACTCGTTGCCAGGGTTACGCCTGGTAGTCACCATCTGGCTGGAAGATAGGTGGATCCTCTGGTGCTGCTCCGATATCTGGCCACACAAAACCAGCTGGGTCAGACCCCAGAAAGAGCAAGTGCCACAAAGGAGGCTTCACTTAGGAACTAAAACCAGCATATCAAAATTAAAGATAATAATTAAAGAACTGATAATAATAGAGATAACAACAGTAAACTGAGTACGAGAAAACCATTCAAGTAGCCAGGTCACATCCCTTAAACCAAACAAGGACCGGGGTTGTAATCCTTCACCTGAATAGAAACCCGTCTCAAATACTGTTGGTACGGTATAGACAATAAACGAATAGAGGTCACAGAACTGCTCCGAGAGCCAAGTTACAACCCTTAAACCAAACAAGGACCGGGGTTGTAACCCTTCGCTGAACAGAACTGGACCCCTGATCTTTATTGTTAAGGCCAGTATAAATAATCATGATATTAAAGTAAGGTAAAACATGACGAGCATGGCATGGGATACAATAAGACAATAAACGAAAAGAGGACACAGAACTGCTCCGGGAGCCAGGTTACAACCCTTAAACCAAACAAAGAATAGGGTTGTAACCCTTCGCCTGAATAGAACTGGACCCCCGATCTTTATTGTTAAGGCAAGCATCAATAATCATGTCATGTCACAATCTTGCACATGATCAGGATAAGACTAAGCGGAAATAAACTCCATCCAATCAATCACGGCCAATCAAGAGTACGGCTTGATACTTTTAACTAACTAGGGTTATCACAAGCCTAGTTACTAGCAAGATGGAATAAGATTATCCCAACAGCCACAAGCCCTGCAGACCATCCAGTTATCCAGGTCGAATGTCCGTTTATGAAGAATGCAACACGTGACTATGTGCTAAAAATGCGTCCTACTCGTCGGTAGGCTACAAGTCCACTGAATGCGCCCAGATAACAGGATTGCCTGTAGCTGGAAATCTCTTCATGACTACTGAATCATTCTAGTTAATTAGCCTTAGTTAATTACTGTAGGAATCCCTGACGTGGTACTCAGGAATCCCTATCCTAGACATGATACAAGACAGTACTGGTTTATTTGTACAAACACAATCGTCCACGTTGTCCAGGTCATTCATACTTGTCATGTCAGACTAGCTGTCGTAACAGCATGTCGTGATATATCATGTCAGTTTGCTTGTTAAGAGTACGCTACGGTGGGCCACTATCGTGTTCAAGAATTATGCCAGAATTTATATGTTATAAGCATAAATGTGACTTTTCAATTTAATAATAATAATAATAATAGAGACGACTATTGAAGGGGTCATGCGGCTATTAGACTCATGTGACAGAAAACACGCGTGCCTATGCGGTTGGGACTGCGCGCTCATGCGGCTGGAAGGGGGCGGCGCATGCAGCAGTGGGATGGCAAGGCCTTATGAGGCTGGAAGTGCAGGAGCCTCATGCGGCTGAGATCCAAGGCCATATGCGGCTGCAGGTGTAATCAAGCTTATGCGGCAAATATGCAAGAGCTCATGCGGCTGCGGACATGCTAGTGCTCATGCAGCTAGGGGCCCAAGCCATCTCATGCGGCCGAATCAAAGGCAAGCCATACGGCAGCAGAATATTTAAGTTCATGCGGCTAGATATGCAAGTGCTCATGCGGCTGCGGACATGCAAATGCTTATGCGGCTGAATTCAAGTGGGATCTCATATGGCTGAGAATTGCCAAGTCTTATGCGGCTGCAGTGAGTTGTCTTCATGCGGTTGAAAGGTTAATGCGCCATGCAGCTAAATGAAGTCAAGGCCATATGCGGCTGAAAAGAGACTTGCCGCATGAATGTTCATGCGGTTAAGTATTTCATGCGGCTGAAAGACTGTGCTTCTTCTCCACCAATCCGAGAAGAATAGCCATGAAATCCATGGCTTCAAAGCTTCATAAACCCTTCATCTGAAGTCGGAATTCAGACTTCCATAGGTCAAAATGGAGCATAACGAAATTCTCTACAACATGGAACCATCAAAACTTAGAAATAACAATGTTAAGTAGATCAAAACCCAAAAAATCCAAAAATATTATAAACTTAGATCTACACAAATTGAGCCATGGAAATTAGAAATGCTGAGTACTAAAGTGTGTTAGAATCTCGAGAGGAAGAGAATGGAACAATAAAAACGAAGTTCCTCCATGAAGCAAGCTGCACTTGCCTAAACTCTTTCTCTCTTTCTCTCTCTCTTCTGGTGGTTGAAGAAGTAATGGTGGAGAAGAAGTAGTAAATAAAGAGAGAGAATGAGGGAATGGGTTAATAATGGATGATGGTGGTGGTAGGTAAGGGTTCTCTCCTTGGTTCATGATGAACCAAGGCAACCCAAGCCTAGTTGAACCAACCCAAAATAGACCAAGCCATGTAATGCCAAGATAAGCCAAGCAAGGAATCATACAATACAAGATAAAATACGTACACGTATTTCAAAATACGTAATATGAACTATAGGCATTACAACTCTACCCACCTTAAAAAAATTCCGTCCTTGAAATTTAATTAAGAGGTTAGTGGGACTAGAACAAGCTATACTATTCACAGGCAAGCTATACTAATCAATCAATCAAGTAATTATTCATGCAAGCAAGGAATCGAAGGCATGAGACATAAGAAAGATATTATACCTCACGAGTCAAACAGGTCGGGATATCGCGATCGGATATCATCCTCACGCTTCCACGTTGACTCATCCAAAGAGTGATGATCCCGAGCAACTCGGACTAACTTGATAGTCTTGTTCTTGAGTGTCTTCTCTCTTCGGTCCAATATAGACACGGGCCTCTCCTCATACGAAAGGTTGGTACCAACAACCAATTCTGAATGATCCAGGATGTGGCTCGGGTCCGGGATATACCGTCGCAGTTGGGATACATGGAATACCTCATGCACCTCACGTAGCGATGGTGGAAGAGAGAGACGATAGGATACATCTCCTACTCGCTCCAGAATGCCAAATGGCCCTATATACCTAGGACTAAGATTTTCCTGCACGCCGAAACAAATGACGCCACGGTTAGAAAAAATTCTCAGGAATACATGGTCGCCGACAGAAAACTCAAGAGGGTGCCGATGAGAATCGGCCCAATGATGCTGGCGATCTTGGGCAACTCGAAGATGATCTCCGACTCTCCTGACCACCTCAACGGTCTGAGTAATCATTTCTGGATCGAGCATCTACCTCTCTCCGACATCGTCCCATGCTAGCGGGGATCGACACTTCCTACCATACAATGCCTCGAATGGTGCTATCTGGATACTAGCTTGAAAACTGTTGTTGTACGAGAACTCTACCAGGTGCAGGTGATCTTTCCATGAACCATCGAAGTCGAGTATACAAGATCTCAACATGTCTTCCAAGATTTGTATGGTACGCTCTGACTGACCATCTGTCGGTGGGTGATATGCTGAGCTGAACTGGAGGCGAGTCCCCAAACTCTCTTACAAGCTACGCCAAAAGTACGACATAAATCTGGAATCTCTGTCCGAGGTGATACTGACTGGTATACCGTCTAATCTGACAATCTGCCGGAGATACATCTCCGCTAGCTGAGCCGTCGACTGACCAACTCTAAATGGGAGAAAGTGAGCCACCTTCGTGAGCATGTCTATGACAACCTAAATAGCGTCTCTGCCAGCCGGGGATCTAGACAATCCAGTCACAAAATCCATGGTTATATGCTCCCATTTCTACTTTGGAATTGGCAATGGTTGAAGTAGTCCAGCTGGTCTCTGATGTTCAGCCTTAACTTATTGGCAGACTAAACAATGAGAGACAAACCGGGCTATCTTCCTCTTCATGCCATTCCACCAAAAGTGCTGGTGGATATCACGGTACATCTTCGTACCACCGGAATGAATGGAATACTGCGAACTGTGAGCCTCCGCCATGATCTCATGTCTGATATCTCCGCTGGGTACACAAAGACGCTTCCTATGTCGAAGTATATCGTCTTCATGGATACATAACTCTGGTCTTCGTCCTGCCTCACACTCTGCTCTGAGTCGCTGAAGCTTAGAATCTGATGACTGAGCTATCTTGATTCTCTCAACTATAGTAGACTGAACTTGCATGCTGGCCATTAATGCCACACTGGAAGGGAGGACAACTTCTATACCCATCTTCTGAAGATCGGCTAATAACTCTGGCTGTGCTGTGAGAAAATAAACTCCAGCTCTCCTGTTCAATGCATCTGCAACAATATTGGCCTTCCTAGGATGATACTGCAGGTTGACATCATAATCCACAAGTAGCTCCAGCCACCTCCTCTGATGCATGTTAAGATCCTTCTGGGTGAAAACATACTTCAGGCTCTTGTGGTCGGTGAAAATCTCCACCCTATCTCCATATAGGTAGTGCCTCCACAACTTAAGTGCAAACACTACTGCTGCCAGCTCCAAGTCATGAGTTAGGTAATTTCTCTCATGATTACGAAGTTGTCGTGGCGCATAAGCTATTACCTTCCCATGCTGCATCAGAACACATCCCAAACCTCTGTCTGAAGCATCACAATATACTGAGAATCTCCCGGTTCCATCTGGAAGCGTGAGAATAGGAGCCGTCATCAAGCCTCGCTTCAACTTCTCAAAAGATCCTGACATTCTACTGTCCAAGCAAACTGCACATCCTTGCGGGTCAACTGGGTCAATGGCGCTGAAATTCGAGCAAAGTCTGAAACAAATCGCCGGTAGTAGCCGGCCAAGCCAAGAAAACTGCAAATTTTTGCCACTGTGCTAGGTACCGACCATATTTCAATGTTCATGATCTTCTGGGGATCCACTTCTACTCCTCCTCTGGTGATGATATGACCCAAGTACGAAATACGATCGAGCCAAAACTCGTATTTACTGAACTTGGCATACAATTGGTGGTCTCTGAGAATCTGAAGAACCACACGGAGATGCTACTCATGCTCCGCCTCACTCTTGTTGTACACTAGGATGTCGTCTAGGAACACAATCACGAACTGATCCAAATAAGGCATAAAGATACGATTTATGAGGTCCATGAATACTGCCGGCGTATTGGTTGCTCCAATTGGTATTACAAGGAACTCCCAATGCCTATATCTCGATCTAAAAGCTGTCTTCGGGATGTCCTGCTCTCTGACTCTGATCTGATGGTATCCTGACCGCAAGTCGATCTTCGAAAACACTGCTGCCCCCTTGAGTTGATCAAACAAGTCATCTATCCTCGGGAGAGGGTATCTGTTCTTGATTGTCACTGAGTTCAAGGTACGATAATCTACACATAATCTGAATGTACCATCTTTCTTTTTCATAAGAAGCATCAGGGCTCCCCAAGGTGATCCACTAGCATGAATGAATCCCTTGGTTCTGAGTTCTTCAATCATCTTGTACAATATCTCTAGCTCTAACGGCGCCATCATGTAGACTCTCTCTGATACTGGGGCTGTCCCGGGAATCAAGTCGATGGTGAACTCGATCTCCCGCTCTGGCGGCATCCCTAGAAGCTCTTCTGGAAAAACATCTGGAAACTCCTCGACTATCCGAGGTAACTGCACTGCTGCTACTGCCATCTGCAATACTGGAGGAGAAGGTTCAACTTTGCCTCGGGAAAAGAAAAACTCCGGCTCGCCTGGAATGCTAAAAATAACCCTACCAATGTGGCAGTCTATCCTAGCATACTGGTCCCTCAACCAATCCATCCCTTAGACCACATCGTAATCGGCCATCGGGAAATCTATCAATCTAGCGAAGAATTCTCTACCGCTAACTATGATCCGACACGAGAAAAATACTCTATCTACTCCCACAAGTCCGTTACCAGTAAGTATATTGAGCCTTACTGATAATGATTCGGGCTCCAGCCCTACCCGTATCGTGAATCGTGCAAATATAAATGAATACGAGACACCAGAATCAAATAATACTGAAGCTGGAAAGTTGTTGATGAGAATAGTACTTGCCACTACCTCACCTGGTGCTATCCCTTCCTCTCCCATGGTCAAGGCCAGCACTTGACCATGTCCTCTGGATGCGGGTCCCCTCTGCTGAAAATTTCTCTGTCTGCTCTGGATCAGGGCTTGGGCCTGAGCATACTGTTGCGGTCTCTGCTGCTAGAATGCATGGGCCTGCATCGGCAATGGCCTCGGGAACGGGTACTGCAGCTGTTGCTGCTGCTGGACTGGTTCTGGTCCTCTAAATGAAGGACTAGAGAAGGTCGATGAACTCCCCCTGTTCGGGTAGTTCCCAACCCTGTGGTCCAGGGCACCACAAACCAAGCACAAATCCTGTGCTCTGCGACACTCTGATACCATATATCCAGGCTTCCCGTAGTGTGAACAACCTACTGCGGAAGACTGCTTCTGCTTCTGCTGCTGAGGGTACATCGGGGTGGAATGCTGAACCGACGTCACTGAGACCGCCCGCCTCGGAGCTCCAATGGTCAAAACCCTGGCTGCCGGGGCTGGTGCTGATGACGGATTCATCTGGCCGTGAGATCGCTTCCGACCTCCGGTCCTATCCACGATCCTCTGGGAGGTATACTCATGCCTCCGAGCTGCTCTCAACACTGCATCAAAAGTCTGATGCTCAAACTGCTCTACCACCAATAAAATCTCTAGGTGGAGCCCCTGCTGGAACCGCTGGGCTCTATCGAACTCGGTCGCCACCAAGTTGGGAGCAAACCGACTAAGCCTGGAGAACTAAGCCGTATATCCATCGACCGTCCTGTCCATCTGCTTCAGATTGGTGAACCTCGTCTGTAGATCATACCAAGCTACAGCATCAAAATACTTGGTCTGAAATCTCTCCCTGAATACTGCCCAGGCAATAGGGGCCACTAATCCAACGGCCTGCGCCGTCCACTAGCTGCGGGCAAGATCCAATAGCTGTAGGCACACCACGGCCACCTTCTCATTCTCTGGAGTCATAGCTGCTTCTAGAATTACCTCTGTGTCCTGAAGCCATGCATCTGCAGCGATCGCATCTTCACTGCCGTCGAAGAAGGGAGGGTTCATGCGCTTGAAGCTGTTGGCCGCGCTATTACCCTAATAACCTCCTCTGGTCAAAGCGTCTGCCACCGCCTGGTGCAAGGCATCTCCTCGACGATCCTGGGAGGCTAATAGTGACCTGATGAGACCCACGAAAGTGTCATCATCAGGCTCTGCAGGCTGGACGGGCTGAACTGGTGACTCTCCTCCAGTAGGCATTACTCTGGAGGCTATTTCTGAATGCTGGGCTTGATCTCCAGGTTGCTGCTGGTCCGCGGGAGGTGCTCCGCCTTGCTGATCGACAGGTCCAGGAACAATGTCGCTGAAGTGGACGACATAGGGAACAATAAGGAAGGACCAGGACAGATCAATGATACAAGCATGTGATCAGGTCAAGATTACAGGGATTCAGAAGATACGAGCAGAGATCAAGGACGTGTACTGATTGAGACATCTATTCGGTAAACCCTCACATATCTTAATTTAAAAGACCTGTATGGGCCACCACTTAAACCATGTTACGCCCTAGAACCAGAATACTAGAGACCGGGGGCGTACATAGCCAGCTACGTATATTGAAGTACAACCCACCTCGCTGTACGGACAAGGCTGTCTAGATACATGAGGGTTTAACTACAAGCCAACAGTCTTCTATGGTCATGAACAGCCTATTGTCTCAATCTCAAGCAAGCAATAATAGTTACAAGATGTCAGAGCACCAAATATATAATAGTAAGGCATCCCATATATTACATATTGGATGATCATGAAGCTAGTCGTTACAAAATGTCAGGACGAGCAAGAGTTTAGTCATACATGATCAACCCTAGGATCTGTCAATCATGTTACAGCCCGTACGCAGACAGTGAATAAAGGTGCAATACGAGCTAACACGTGCTCGCCGGCTAAACGCCTCAAAAGGATAATTTTACAACAAAGTGGGAGGACAAAAAGAAACCCACTCGTTGCCAGGGTTACGCCTGGTAGTCACCATCTGGCTTAACGATAGGTGGATCCTCTGGTGTTGTTTCGATATCTGGCCATATAAAACCAGCTGGGTCAGACCCCAGAAAGAGCAAGTGCCACAAAGGAGGCTTCACTTAGGAACTAAAATCAGCATATCAAAATTAAAGATAATAATTAAAGAACTGATAATAATAGAGATAACAATAGTAAACTGAGTACGAGAAAACCATTCAAGTAGCCAGGTCACAACCCTTAAACCAAACAAGGACCGGGGTTGTAACCCTTCACCTGAATAGAAATCTGTCTCAAATACTATTGGTACGGTATAGACAATAAACGAAAAGAGGTCACAGAACTGCTCTGGGAGCCAGGTTACAACCCTTAAACCAAACAATGACCGGGGTTATAACCTTTCGCCTGAACAGAACTGGACCCCTGATCTTTATTGTTAAGGCCAGTATAAATAATCACGATATTGAAGTAAGGTAAAACATGACGAGCATGGCATAGGGTACAATAAGACAATAAACGAAAAGAGGACACAGAACTGCTCCGGGAGCCAGGTTACAACCCTTAAACCAAATAAGGACCGAGGTTGTAACCTTTCGCCTGAACAGAACTGGACTCCCGATCGTTATTGTTAAGGCAAGCATCAATAATCATGTCATGTCACAATCTTGCACAGGATCAGGATAAGACTAAGCGGGAATAAACTACATCCAATCAATCACGGCCAATCAAGAGTACGGCTTGATACTTTTAACTAACTAGGGTTATCACAAGCCTAGTTACTAGCAAGATGCAATGAGATTATTCCAACAGCCACAAGCCCTGCAGACCATCCAGTTATCCAGGTCGAATGTCCGTTTTTGAAGAATGCAACACGTGACTGTATGCTGAAAATGAGCCCTACTCATCGGTAGGCTACAAGTCCATTAATGCGCCTAGATAATGGGATTTCCTGTAGCTGGGAATCTCTTCATGACTACTGAATCATTCTAGTTAATTAGCCTTAGTCAATTACTGTAGGAATTCCTGACCGTGGTACTCAGGGATCCCTATCCTAGACATGATGCAAGACAGTACTGGTTTATTTGTACAAACACAAACGCCCATGGTGTCCAGGTTATTCATACTTGTCATGTCAGGCTAGCTGTCGTAACAGCATGTCGTGATATATCATGTCAGTTTGCTTGTTAAGAGTGCGCCACGGCTGGCCACTATCGTGTTCAGAAATTATGCCAGAATTTACATGTTATAAGCATAAAGGTGACTTTTCAATTTAATAATAATAATAATAAAAGGGACGACTATTGAAGGGGTGATGCGGCTATTAGACTCATGCGACAGAAAATATGCGCGCCTATGCAGCTGGAACTGCGCGCTCATGCGGCTGGAAGGGGACGGCACATGCGACATCGGGATGGCAAGGTCTTATGCGGCTGGAAGTGCAGGAGCCTCATGCGGCTGAGATCCAAGGCCATATGGGGCTGCGGGTGTAATCAAGCTTATGTGGCAAATATGCAAGAGCTCATACGGCTGCGTTCATGCCAGTGCTCATGCGGCTAAGGGCCCAAGCCATCTCATGCGGCCGAATCAAAGGCAAGCCATGCGACAGCGGAATATTTAAGTTCATGCGGCTAGATATGCAAGTGCTCATACGGCTGTGGACATGCAAGTGCTTATGCGGCTGAATTCAAGTGGGATCTCGTATGGCTGAGAATTGCCAAGTCTTATGCGGCTGCAGTGAGTTGTCTTCATGCGGCTGAAAGGTTAATGTGCCGTGCAGCTAAATGAAGTCAAGGCCATATGCGGCTGGAAAGAGACTTGCCGCATGAATGTTCATGCGGTTAAGTATTTCATGCGACTGAAAGACTGTGCTTCTTCTCCACTGATCCGAGAAGTATAGCCATGAAATCCATGGCTTCAAAGCTTCATAAACCCTTCATCCGAAGTCGAAATTCAGACTTCCATAGGTCAAAATAGGGCAGAACAAAATTTTCTACAACATGGAACCATCAAAACTTAGAAATAACAATGTTAAGTAGATCAAAACCCAAGAAATCCAAAAATATTATAAACTTAGATCTACAAAAATTGAGCCATGGAAATTAGAAATGCTGAGTACTAAAGTGTGTTAGAATATCGAGAGAAAGAGAATAGAATAATAAAACGAAGTTTCTCTATGAAGCAAGCTGCACTTGTCTAAGCTCTCTCTCTCTCTCTCTCTCTCTCTCTCTCTCTCTCTCTCTCTCTCTCTCTCTCTCTCTCTCTCTCTCCTGGTGGTTGAAGAAGTAATGGTGGAGAAGAAGTAGTAAATGAAGAGAAAGAATGAGGGAATGGGTTAATAAAGGATGATGGTGGTGGTAGGTAAGGGTTCTCCCCTTGGTTCATGATGAACCAAGGCAACCCAAGATAAGCCAAGCAAGGAATCATCAATACAAGATAAAATACGTACACGTATTTCAAAATACGTAATACGAACTATAAGTATTACACCTTGCAATTCATCATATGATATTTTTTAGAATATCATTTGTATACTTTTCTTGTGATAAAAATATACCGTCTTGGTTTGCTTAATGTCACGACCCGCACCCACTGTGAGGGTACGAGAACGTAACAACGCCCAGCCTACGCTGCAGTATCGGCAGTAGAACGTTGTCCTAGGTCAACTTACATCTAGCAATATAATACGAAGCAGTAAATGAACTCAATTACAACTAAGGAAGAAGAAAACACGATAAGATATAGAACTCAAGGAAATACTGAAGATAGAAAAGTCTAAGATAATATCCCAGCGAATATCCAGAGTACATATCTCAGCTACTGAATAGAAAGAATATATACAACTCAACATCGCTGACAGAAGTAAAATCTAGCTAAACGGTCTCAAGACACATGAAAATAAGATAAGACCTAGCTAAACTAGTCTAGACAGTGGGGGTGATGTCCTCAGCTAGAGCTGTCCCGTAGAAGGTATCCTCCCAGGCCTCCTCCCCGTCCTCTGTAATATTCTCAACAGGTCCAGTCAGGACAGGAGCGAGTACAGTACATCTCAACAGTTCATAGCAGGTTAGAAAATATAGTCATACAGTAAAGTAAGATATAGATACTGAAGAAATGCAGTATATATACAGAGAGAGGAAACTGTAATGGAAATATCTACTATAAGTAAAGAGCTACCAGTGACTAGTGATTTAGAGCACAAAGTCGACATGTGAACGGCTTGATTTGTATATGGCTATACTAAAGAGACGTATATGGCTATTCTACTTTGGAATTTGTAATGCCTGTTGTTCGTATTACGTATTTGGAATACGTATACGTATTTATCTTGTATTTGCATATCTCCTTGGTTTGGCTTGGCTTGTTTACTCTCGGTTGGGTTGGCTTGGTTCGGCGCCCAATGCTTGGTTCATCATGGGCCAAGGGTGGAACACCTTAGCCTATGCTTCTCCTTCATTTCCACCACAACCCCCCTACCTACCACCACCTTTCATATTTATTGCCATTTCTTCTTTTCTCTCTCTATAATTCTTATTTACTCTCCTTCCCCCACCATTACTCTTCTCCACCAACCAAGAACACCATAGGCAAGTGCAACTTGCTTCCATAGAGAACTCCTTTTGATGGTTTCATTGCTTCTTCTCATGATTCTAAACCCATTAAACTTGTCATTTTCTATTTTGAGCTTTAATTCTTGTAGATCTAGAGTTTCGCTATTTTCGGATTTTTGGTGTTTTGATCTATCAAACTTGCTTGTTTTCAAGTTTTGATGGTTTCATGTTTTAGAGAATTTCATTCTACCCAATTTTGACCTTTGGAAAGTTGGATTCGGACTTGTTTTGACCAAGATTTGGACAATTGAAGCTTAGATTCAACTTTAGAGTTCTTGCTGTCTTGCCATTTGGAGAAGACAGTGAACAGTGAGCTAGCTTTTTAGCTTACGCCACTGAGTCGTACGCTGCTGTTTAGTGAGCGTACGCTAGCCTTCGTACGCTGCTGTTTAGTGAGCGTACGCAAGCCTTCGTACGCTGCTGTTTAGCGAGCGTACGCTAGCCTTCGTACGCAGCTGTTTAGTGAGCGTACGCTAGCTTTCGTACGCTGCTCTTTAGTGAGCGTACGCTCACCTTAATACGCTGCCTGTTGGCAGTGTGTCTTGAGCGTACGCTAGCTTCGTACGCTAGCTTGAGCGTACGCGTGCCTTGGTACGCTAGCTTAAGCGAGAAAGGCGTACGCTGGCCCCTTTCGTACGCAAGCTCGAGCGTACGCAGTCTTGAGCGTACGCTAGCTTGAGCGTACGCTGACCTGTAGCTTGAGTGTGCCTTGTGTACGCTGACCCTTGCGTACGCTTTCCATTGGAAGTATATGGATCCTTTGGTACGCAGACCTGAGCGTACGCTAGCCTGAGCGTAGCCTGGTTTGAGCGTAGCCTGATTACCCTTGATCTTCTATAGCCCTGTATATTAATATTTTATTAGATATTTAACGTCCATTTTATATCCTTACGCCTTTTGTCCTGAACTTGATAATCATGGATTTGTTTAATATGTTTGGAATTAATAATGGAGCATGACACGATAGTGACCCGTAGTGGTGCACTCCTGACATGAGTAACATGACATGACCTGATAGTGGCCCGTCGTGGCGCACTCCTGACTAGTACACTTGACATGATTACCTGACATGATTATCTCGAATAGCTGTTACAACGGCTACCTGACATGACATGACCTG